>OX596334.1:2998130-3077874 GCA_951394405.1 Coprinellus micaceus | reverse complement strand
AAAACACTACTTCATAAGAGAGACCAAGTGGTTCTCTATAACTCTTCTGACACAGGTTCTTGTACAACAAGTGTTTCCAACATATCTCTGGAGTGTGTGGTCTGTTTCCTTAGCTGTTTATTTGTAATCCAATGAATATTGCATCCTATTCCCAAATCCAGAAATATTTAGGTGTGGGAAGGTTCACAGCCACCCAAAAATGCCAAACACTGATATTTGTTCCAGTTTATTTGTAGCATGCACATATTGTTTGGGTGAGGTGGTTGAGGCTATGTACTACTCTTATTCTATGCAAAAGCATGTTCTAAATCTGGTCTGTAGACTTGAAATATCTGATATTAACTGGAGCACTGCAGGCTGCTTGTTGCAGAATAAGAGTAAATCCATATATTTTGATGTTTTCACAGTTAGAAATGGACAAAGAGCAACATACAGACCATGTATGGAAGGCAGAAGCTAAAGCCTTTCTAAAAGAACTCAAATGATAATTATTGGACAAGAATTCATAGAGATACAAAGCAAACAATCCAAACAGGGATGGTGTCATAGTGTTCCACATGTGGAAGACAGTTGTGCTTAAACATGTTTTGGGGCTTATTAGCTTACAAAACATTTAAACAGATACATTATACGCATAGCTGCACCCATTCAGAAGCTACTACTATTGCTGGATATGAGTGGAACGTAAGCTGTAGAAGGGTGGAATGGAAGGTGGAATATGGAACAGATTTGGCTCCCAATGGGGAATTGGAATGGATATTTGGAACAGAAATGTGGAATAGTGGACCAGAAAATGGAATAGTGGAAGGGGGAACATGAGTGGAATGACCCCCTTAAGGCCCCATTGGAACACTAAATTAATAGGCCTTCAAGGGGGTCGTTCCATAGTGACTGAGATGGTCAGTGCATGATTGAGAATGGCTCTGCACATGCGTGCACAAAGCGCATTATTCTCATTGACATGTTGGAGCCATACTCCCCCATTGGAGTACGTCGGACAAATTGGCTTCCCCTTGGGGTCGCGCAGCACCAAGAATTGGTGCCCTAGATAATCTGGGTCGCGTGCCTGAGTAGCCCACGCATCCAGTGCAGAATCGGCAACATGCTTGCGCACGCTGTCGAGAGATGTAGCGGGTCTCACTCCTGCCAGAGTAGGAGGGAGGCTCTGCGCGTGCAAGTGAGCACAATGTTGAAGACCCCACTTCAGTTTGGAAGGGGTCTCAATGAAGTCCACCCATCTGTCCACCTTGGCGGCAAACCAGGTGTGGAGGGCCGTGCAGGTTGCAAGCAAGTGTGCCTGGCCTGAATGGATCCCCGGATCAACTGCCCTTTTGGCCATGGCCAACGAGTCAGTAAATATCACAATCTGATCACAGTCTTCTAGGGCCGTAGCCCTTCCAACTGCCATGCGAATCGCTAAGAGCTCGGCGTCCAACGACAGGACACGTCCTGCCACCATGACTCCCTTGCTCCGTCGGTTGCCTAGGCCTTCGTAAACGTAGGCCGTGGTCACATTATGCCTGGTGGCCTTGGGTACAGACACGTCCACCCCCATGCACACCGTGCGGATGTTGGTACTCAAAGAGTTCCATAGAGTGTTCAGTTCCTGCTGGCGCCTCTCAAAGATGTCTTTGCCGTACCGTTGGAAACTGTTGAAATGGACTTGGGCCCCATAGAGGTCCATCATCCTAGATCCAGGGGAGTTCTCGTCTGCACAAGGCTCGAACTTCTCTGGGAGTTTGGGCAGTCCCCTAAGGGTCGAGTACTTTACTGTGCCCCACTTCTCTAATTGGACTCCATTGGGTATCCAATGGGGTCCATTGGAGTCCAATTGGGGTTGTTGGGTAGACTGCCCCCCAAATTCTATGCCATTGGGCCTAGCCCACCCCAACCAACCCCAATCTACCACCCAAAATTCACACATTGGACTCCAATTGGACCAAAAATAACAGTTTCCCCAGCCTAGACTCACAAGACACCATTGGGGTTGCAATTTGGGGTCCATTAGACAAAATCTCATTGGACTCCAATGGAGTTCCAGTGGGGACCCATGACCCAAGTGGGGCAAAAGCGTGGGTATGGGAAACTGTGGCTGTGCTATTTTGACATATGATATCATTCTGTCACATTAATTCCGGAAAAATCGGGAAAATTACCGAAAATATTCCCATCATTCTTGTTTGGGAAATATGACATCATAATTATTATGACAAATTTGACATGTAACCTTATTCTGCCACATTAATTCTGGAAAATTCTGGAAAAATAATGAAAAAATTCCTTTCTTACCTGTTTATGAGATGTGATGTCATGCATATGTTGATTTGATGTCAGGGCTGATCCAAAATGTAAAGACTGGTAATTTGATTCAGTTACTATATTTGCATTCAGGGGGTCTGATATGAGTGTGAAGTACTGGAGAAGTGAAATTTTGACGATTTGGAGATGCCCGGTGCTTGAAGTTTTACCCCCAACCAGCAGACAGACAATGATAGGCCTTGCGGCACTAACAGATCGGTATGTTAAATCGGCATTCCCACCCAGTTCAGTCTAACCCCCACCAGTACCAGTCTGCCACAAGGTGTTATGGGCCCTGGGGGCAACCCTTGCATGCCCCTGAATGGTGTCCCTCACCGTAACTGTGCTTTGGGTACCCCTCATCCTCCTGCTGGGGATCCCCAAGACTCCATTACACCACGTCCCATGGAGGACGTGCTCATCAGCCCCGAGGTTCAGAAGCTACTTGGACCTCGAGGCTGGGGGAAGGCCGACCCTCAGGGTCAGGCCCCCTTCCCCCTATCCACAGCTCCTCCCAAGGGCTTCCGTTACTGGCGAGAGTACACCGAGGCGTCTGCACGCAAGATCCGAGAGGGCCTTGCAGACACACCACCTCTGGAGCACCCCGCTCAGAACCCTCCTCCTTCGTTCGCTCCGCCCAAGATGAACACACAAAGCTCACGTGTCGTTCCCCCTGGGGACGGCAGGCGTGGACCCACTGGCTCGCCTATCCAGGTGGACCAGAACCCCATCCCGGAACGTCCCGCCCATGTGGAGGAACGTCCCAAAGATTCTCGGAACGCTCAGGATCTGGCCACAACCGGCCCAAACCCAAGCCTTCCGTTCTCTGCGGCTACACGGAAGCGTGTGCACAACGGAGGCCCAAGGCTGCAGCCTAAAGCCCCCGCCGTCCCCTTCCAGAGAGTTGGCCTTCTGGTTGGCCCTCAGAAGCCCATCCCTAAACCACCGGCCCTCAGGCTGTGGAACATCATTGCCAAGGGGGGCAAGACGAAAATGAATTACGTTGAGGCTGCCGCCATGTGGAGGCGGGCTCGACCTGATTTAACTCCGATGCAGATCGCCAAGGTCATCAATGGCGGCCCTGTACCTCCCCTACCCCAGGTTCACCTTCCTCCGATCACTGCTGGCCCCATCTCGGGCAGGAAGAAGCAGAAGAAGAAGAAGAAGAAGACGGTGATCCCTGCATCTACAACCAAGGGTCTGCCTCGCACGCAGATCGTGGTCCTCTTCAACGAGAAGGATGGTCAGATTCCTCAGATTGACGGCGGGTTCGTCATGAGGGGGATGAACAACATCCTTCAGCGTGCTGGATCTGAGCTCCAAGTCCTCTCAGGCAGTCAGGCCTATGGGGGTTGGAGCCTTCGAACGACGGATGTTCCAAACGAGCGTGACTTGAATGCTGTGCGCGGGTGGATCACCCAAGTCCTCCCAGCCTGGTCCCGCAATCTGTGGGTCGGGCTTCCGCAGTCCACCAGCTATCTAGTGATACATGGTGTTCCAAAATACAAAGTTGGGAGTAATCTTACAATCTACTTGGACATTGACAGTGCATTCAAGGCTTCGCCCTTGAAACCACACTACATTCCGACTGCCCATCCCCGGGTGATCAACTCTGAATCGAAGAACTCCACCTCGGTGACAGTTTACTTCAATATCTGGGACTCCCAAGCAGGGACCCGTGCGAAGGCCTTGAACAACAAGACCATCAACATCCTCGGCAGGAAGTGCCTTATAAGGTCCACTCCTCGTCAACCCGGCATCCCCTTCTGCAAGAACTGTTGCAAATGGGGACACCCTGATTCCATGTGCTGGACCCGTCGCAGGTGCCCCATCTGCGGCGAGTCTCATACTTGGGAAGAGCATTGTCACCATGCGAGCTGCTGCAAGGGCCACCCCAAGCAGACCCCATATCCCATCCCCCCCACCACGGAGGATATCAGAGTCTGCCCCCATCGTGTACGTTGCATCAACTGCAGGAAGGAGGGCCACGACGCCGAGTCGTCAAACTGTCCATTCTGGTACGCGAGGTTCAACTGCACCCAGATAGACGCACTCAACAAGCAGGTACGTGATTGTCAAGATTGTGGCAGGCTTCAATCTAACCCAGTCCTTCCTAATGTCTAGTACAACATTACAGAAGATTAGGGTTCTTTCTTTTAACGTTGCAAAATCTTGGGACTCTCTCGTTGTACTACTCGAAACTCAATGTAAATTGTTGGATATCATCTTCTTGCAAGAGCCTCCATGGAGGCTCGTTCGTCACGCCCCTTCTGCACATGCCAAGGAAGGTAAGGTAGGGGCCGTGTGAACATGTAACTTTGGTGAACAGAAATACAGTCGGGGCATCCTTCGGAAGGGCACTATCCAAAATCGGTTTCCTACAGATTGAAGACATCACCAGGGGCTACATTCTGTAGGAAGCCGATTCCCAATATCTTTCGAAATGAGGATGCCCCACGTGAATCCGTTTTACCCGAAGTTACACTTTTACTTGTCTTCTGCCTTATGGAAGTGTGGGGCTCTCCCCGCCATCCTAAGTGGACCTGCATGGTCCCTCCTACTGAGCCAGGAACCCTTCCTCAGGTTATGGTCTACGTAAATAAGAGATTGGACATCCTCCATCCAACTTACCGTCGAGACCTCATCGACAATCGAGATGTAATGGTTATCTCCCTGTTTGCAGGTGATGAGCCCATGCATCTCACTAACGTATACTCAGACGCCGACCATCGAGCAATTTGCTTGCTCTATCGCCACGCAGATTCACTCCCAGCCATAGACTACATGGCGGGAGACTTCAACTGTCACTCCAGGGAGTGGGATGATGCCGTTCCAGGGAGTGGGATGATGCCGTTCCAAACCATGGAGACACAGCTATTCTTCTGTTGGAAACAGCAGCCTGTCTAGGTGTGGAGTGCTCCCCACCTGTCAATCCAGGACCCACCTATGTGTCCCACGCCAACGCGAATATCAAGTCTGTAATAGACATGGTATTCGTTCAACCTGCCTACGTCCTCTCAGCCGCACCGCTGAGGGATCAGGACCTCAAGGGGACTTCGGACCACTACCTGTTGTCGTCAGTCATCAAACTCAGCAACCATGCTGAACGTATCAAGGGCCGCACCCTCAAGGAGGATGCAGTCGCCCTGTTCTTTATGCAGGTCAAAAAGGAGATGCCAGGTCTCTCCGACTTGGATGATCTCAATACCGCAGAAGGAGTGGAGGAACTCTCTGTGGCCATTGAAAAGGTGTTCTCTGATGCACGGTTTTCCCACTCTGAGGAGTACATTATTACCCCCCACTCAAAAAAGGTGTGGACTGACGAATGTCAGAAGGCGTACAATGAGTGGAAAGCGGATGACTCTGCTGAAACTTGTGGTGCATTTCGACGTCTTGTAAAGAAGACAAGGCGGGATTTCTTTGATGAACGCATCAAGGATATCTCAGAAACAGACAAGTGCCCCTGGGACCTAATGGACTGGGTCAAGGAGCGCAAGAACCCCCCATGCGAGGCTATCCAACACAACGGACAGCGCTGTCACAATCTCGACCAGCTTTGGGGAGCCTTACATGGCACCTACAGCGCGGCCAATGACCAACCGGTCGATCTGAGTTTACTGGATGAACTCCCCGACAAGCCTGTCAGGGAATGGCCAGGCTTCTCTCTCTTAGAAATGAGGCAAGCCCTTGAGGTGTGCTTATCTCGCTCTGCTCCGGGTCCTGACCATGTTACATGGCGGCACCTGAAGTACATCTTCACTGTACCTGAATGCGAAAAGGTCATGATGGACTTGGCCAATGCCTGCATAAAAACCGGGCACTGGCCAAAGCATTTCAAGGACTCGCTTTCGATTATTATATGAAAACTGAATAAGCCGTCCTACTCTGCCCCAAAGGCGTTCAGACCCATCATGCTCTTGAACACCCTCGGTAAATTGGTTGAAAAGATGATTTCCAACCGCTTTCAGTTCGACAAGATCATACTTGATCATGTCGACCCAAATCAAATGGGAGGGGTGTGCCAGCGCTCCACCGAAGATGCAGGCCTGTTCCTGACGCACTTGGTGCGGATGGGATGGGCAGCAGGACTCAAGACGAGTGTGGTGGCTTTTGACATTGCTCAGTTCTTTCCGTCCATTAACAACAAGTTCCTACTCGAGGTACTTCGCAAACAAGGCTTCCATCCCATGGTGGTGACCTTCTTTAAATCCTACCTGGTGGAGCGCCATACGTCCTACGTGTGGAATGGCTCTACTTCGGATCCCTTCTGGGTGGACGTGGGGGTGGGTCAGGGCTCTGCCCTCTCACATGTGCTGTCTGCCCTTGTCATAGCTCCAATCATGAAGCTGTTCCAGTCGAGGCCAGAGGGGAAACTCACTACCTTGATCTCATACGTGGACGATGGTACCATCATTGTCCAATCTTGCAAGATCGAGGAGAACTGCGTGCATCTCTACCATGCATATCAGTGCCTCTTCAAGATGTTTACAAAGGCAGGGTTCATCTTGGAACATGACAAGACAGAACTCTTCCACTTTGACAGAGAGCATACAGAATTCCATATGCCCTTAGACCTTGGCTATGCGCCCTACACTGGTGCTACCCCTCTGAAACCCAAACAGTACTGGCGGTACTTGGGATTCTTCTTCGATCGGTTCCTCTCCTTCAAGGAGCATATCGGGTACTACTCGACCAAAGCTCTCACCACCGTCATGGCGATGAGAATGCTTGGTAACTCTACTCCAGGGCTTTCACCCAAGAACAAACACATCTTGTTCCGAGCATGTGTGATGCCCATCTGCACGTATGGACATAGATTGTGGTACTACGAGGGCGCCAAGATCCAGGGCACACTCAAAATTCTAACCTCCATGCAGTGTAAAGCAGCATGCTGGATAATAGGAGCGTTTCGCAAGTCTTCTACTGGGGGAGTGGAGTGCCTTGCAGGCCTCCCACCCATTCGCCTTCACCTCCGGAAAATCTCGCAACGCACAGTATTCCAGACGGCAACATTATCTCCCACCCACCCCCTGCGTTCCCTCCTACCGGAGGAGCACAGGGGGAGTGCCTCCCCCCATTACAGGACTGCCTGTCACCTCTCCCCTGTGAACCGTGGCCGTGTAAAGGACGCTATAGGCCAGACCCTTACAGTACTTCACACTCCCCCACTTGTCTAATTGGACTCCATTGGAGTCCAGCCACCCCATTGGATATCCAGCCTGGGGGGGCTGGGGTCCATTGGAGTCCAGTGGAAACCCAATGAACCCCAACCAAGTCTAGCCCACCCCAGCCCACTCCAATTGGACTCCAACCCAAGTCCAACCAAGTCCAACCAACTCTGTCCAGACTCCAGGATGAAATGTTTGGTAGTGATTGGACTCCAACTAGACTCCAATTGGAGTCCAATGAGACACTAGCCACATCTGTCTTTTATACAACTGTAGGCTGTGTGAGAAATCATTATCTTTCCCACAGTTGTCACCAGTTATCATCACACTCATATCAGACCCCCTGAATGCAAATATAGTAACTGAATCAAATTACCAGTCTTTAGATTCACCTGTCCTTCCCACCAAACGGAGGTTGTTAGCTGGGGCTGATGGGTGCGCCAACCCAGCTAAGTCTCTGGATTTCACGATTTCTCACTAGGTGCGGCTATGTCCCGATACACCTGAGGACTTAGAGGCAGCTGGGAGGGCTGGGCCTAGTGGTGGGGTGCTGATGGGCCACGGGGAGGGTTCCGGGAGGTTGGGATGATCATCACCGGCATTGCCATCGCCCGTATGGCGGTGTTGGCCGTTAGGAGCGCGTCGGGGAGGCCGCTCCCACCCTCGTCGTTCAAGTTGCGCTTGGACCCGCCGACACTTCCTTCACATCCCATCACACGTCGAGGACATTTAAAGCTGTTAAATATGCTTTATCTAGTCTACAATTAATACATATACCAGTGTGGCCCGATCCTTCAATAGGCTACAAGCTCGAGATCTCCAGGACCTTCAAGCGGGCCTCAAGCACATCTTCCTCTGCTACGCCCTCCACCTCTTCGTCGGATTCAGCTTCAGAGGAATCAGACGCTTCCGGTACATCGATGTCCATGCCGTTAGTGGATGCTGAGTTGGAATTTCTTGTGGGTGTGGCACATGAAGCCTTGGGCGGAGGCTTGGATCGGCGCGTAGGATCTATGCTTATGCCAGGCGTTATAGAACCAGTGAATCCGCCCAGCGCAGGAAGGGCCGAGAAATGTTTGCGGTGCAGGTCGTAAAATCGTGTTTGGTCGTGGCGGTACCTGGCGATGTGGAATGCGAGGGTGGGATTCGTCACTTGGAGTCCGTCTTCAACGGCGAGTAGGTAGTGCTCTTCATCTTGCATGTGCGTCACGATGCGTCGAATCTCAATGTTAAGCCGTTCGATTTCTTCACGTGCCCGCTCGAGCTTGAACCACTGGGTCATTAGCGAGCGATTGGCGGGCTGGGCCCAAGGCATCTTGCGAATGTCCTGGCGAGAGTCGCGGAGGAGATCAAAGTCGGACAGGAATGCATAGTCGACCACTTCTTCCCAGGTCAGAGATGGTCTGGGCGGCTTGAACACATGGGCAGCGTCGTTGTATCACTTTAGAGCCGCCTTGACCGCCTGTGACCGAGACTGCAGGGAGCTTGCAATATGCTTGCGAAGCTTGTAGCCTATAGACCTCTGTAAATGTATCTATGGGCGGGAGAAGGCTAGGGCAACTCACCTGTTTGAGACATGTTCATCTTCGACAACTCAAAAATCCGTGCCACCACCAGCCCTTCCAGTTCGTCTAGACATCGCTGGTACCTGCGACGCCGAACCAACTCAGCGGCCCTACTGTAGTCTGGGTGTGAAGGTGACCACCTCTCCACAACGCCCAGCTGCTGCTCAAATGTTTGCACTCGCTCCAGTGCCTTCTGTGCGTTTTCAATAGCGGCCCTACACCGGGCAATGGTAGCCCCGGATGCGGAGCTGCCTTTTGGTGCACTCGGGTCGCACTGAACGAATGCCGTGGCGGATATGAACTGCTTCTCATGCAGTCTGAAAAAAAAAAGTAAGTATCGGCCTGTGCACATCAAAACCAAGGGTAGACTTACTGACAAGCTTCCCAGTTAACGAGGCTTTGGTAGTACTCCATTTGGGCCGTCTCTTCTACTGGCTCCTTGGTGAGGCCCTTGAGGTACTCTCGTTCCGCCGAAAGCCACTCTTGGAAGGTTGCGTTGGGGTTCTGGATCCCAAGAGAGGCAATAGATTGCTTCAGCTGCTTCTCTCCCTTGAGTATGGATATTGCTTGCTTGTAATTATCTACTATGAACTTGCCTACAGGAAATTAGTGATCCAGAAGCCGCAAATGGAGTGCAAAGAGCACGCACTCAAGTTTTGAGACGTTTCAAACCGATCAACATGCTTGATATACTGGTCGATGGCCTGCCGACGATGAAACACTGAAGCGTAGCGGATGGCATTGGCAAGTGCATTGGATTTGGAGAAGAAGCGCTCGCAACCTTCCAGGTCCTCAAGCCCGAGCCCTTTGATGTACGCTGCCAAGTGAGAAAGCTGACAGAGGCGATTATGGGTGTGTCCGTGGAAGGACCCCACCAATGAGACAAAGTTGGCGTCTTTGGCATGGGGGCCAAGGGTGCTTTGCCGGAGGGTTGTCGAGAACTTGCATCCAATGTCGTACCCTGCACCGATGTCGTACCCTGCACCGATGTCGTACCCTGCACCGATGTCGCTTCCGAACGCGTCGAGAAGCGTCTCCACCACAGCGAGCGGGTACTTAGACCTAGGATGGGGTATGTCAGCGGAAATTTAGGGGCGTGGAGGGTTAGCGTAGGGTGGGCGCTTACAGTTCTCCACTCCGGACCATGTCCGCCACCGTCAAGGCAAACCCGTGCCGGCACAAGCATAAGAAAATACCTGTCTCATCGAACAGCTTCCACATCCGCTCCGTCGACTCCTCCTTCATGTTCTTCCACCGACTGGCGCAGGGGTCGTCGTCCTGGTCTTGTGTGCGTAGGTCTTCCTCATCTTTGTGGTCGCCCTCTTTTTTCTTCTTCCCCTTCTTGCTGCGCTTTGTCCCCTGACTTGGCGCAGATTCGCTGACCCCCAGCTCCTCTTGATTGGGCAGGGCTGGGTCTGCTTGTTGTTGTGACCGCCCGTGCCTATCAACCGTGGTATTGGGCAGGTAGAGGTCACTGGGGATGCGCCTGTCGTCCTCTTGCTCAGCACCGTGGCTCTTCTCGTGTGGTGCGTCATTGAAAGCCGTTGGGTCGAGTGCACGTCGGAGCACTCTTTTGAGGGAGTTGTTTCCGTCCATCGTGACTAGCATGCTGAAGGTGAGCTTCTTTTCATCCTGGAGTCGGTAGGTACACGCTGGGCACGCATTTTTTCGCCGCCAGTTGCCTGTCCGATTAAGCACCTCCATAATGCGTCTGTCGACTTCGCTTCGCAGCTGAAGGTAGACGTCATAGCATATGGAAAAGACGCATTGGAGTGCCTTCCAGTACTGCGCTCCGTACACGTCGCACAGGCCTTTCAAGAAGGCCTCGAGTGTGAGGGTGGGGCATCGAAGGTGAGTAGTGCGGTAGGTTTCCAGCACTCTGATAGACACAGCGTAAGATGGGTCAAATGGGGCGCTCGGAATTAAGCCATTGCGGATGGCAGAGCATGATGGGAACTTGTCGGTTTCAATCATATCAACGTTGTGTGCATAGGTACCTGCGTGCGATTAAGGAGTGAACGGGCCAATAATGACGCGGATATGCACTGTAAATATCCAACACTTGCACGCGTAGGTGCCCCTCAGCTGCCTCCTTCCCTTGTGCGGGTTGGCTATACGCCAATCCGTGCTCTCCCAGCGCCCTCCACCACTCCGCAAAGGCGTCAGCCATGGGCTCCAGCTGGCTTGTGAATCCAGCGACTTGCTTCTTGACTTGGTCCCTCCGGTTTCGCGTGTCTTTTCTCTGGCTAATATCGCACTGTAAGCCAAGGGCGGGCTGCAAGTGCAATGGGTGCGACTTACGGCGGCGGCCAGTCTTCAAGGCGATCGAGCATGTTGCGCAGCTCGCCCCCCGCATGGCTGACGTCGAGTTGTGACCCGCCGTTGAGGACGTTGAGCAGCTCTTCGTCCGATTCGCCATCCTGCGGCACGCCAAAGGCATCCGGGCCTCCCAAGCCCCAGTCTCCACCTGGCTGGCCCATGAAGTCGTGGATGGCGATGGAGGGGAGGTGCGAGTGTGCAAGCTCGCGCTCTATAGTACAAGTGAGTCTAATTGAGTGAGTGGATCGGCTCCCTGGTGCTTACCTGCGATGGCAAACTGCACTGCCATGCGCTGCTCTCCACGCTGGGCTTGGGTGAGCAGTGGGGGCACTTGGGACCGGCCTGCCCCATTGATCCTTGGCACCTTCGAGTAGTTTGAATAATTACGAGTTTTTTTAGAGCCGGCCTTGATGCGATTGGTCTTTCCAGACCCCATCGATGCGGCAGGAAGAAGGCGGAGGGCGGGCGCTTAATCAAAATTGAACCGTTGTGATCATGGGATCGATGAGTCACATGATCTTCAACGCGTCGCGTCGCGTCCCAATTTGGGCACATCAGCCCCTATTAGTCGTCAGCGGGCGATTTCATTTAACGTAAACGTGACATAAACGAAACAAATTTCGCTCTTTTGTTCTCAACCACCACCAGCTCACCTCTCCCCCTGCCTGTTGACTCGTCCGCAGCTGTTTGACTCTATACCAAGAGTTGCACTTGCATGGAGTTGCAGGCAGTGCGGTTCATCACGCCTATCCCCTCGCATCCCCTCAAATTGCCCGGTATATGGACGCGCCTCCTCTGGTGAGTGAGAATCCAAGCTGAACGCACATACAGGCTGACGCACTCGGCTCGCCAGTCTACAACGCGTTCAGGGCGTGTCTACTCCCAGACCGCGGGCGTCTTTCTCACGCCCATCGCCTGCCCGCCGCCCTTCCACATCGTTCCCCTCCTCCAAGCGGCGTTCGATCGAGAGCTTGACGCGCTCCCCGACATCCCAATTGACGGCTCCCTCGCCGATCCTTCTCAGCACGTGGACGCACAGGATATTCAGCCTTCGGCCTCATGGGCGCCTACTCCAGCGCCGTTGCTCTGCCCACTTCTCCCCACACTTCCCTCACTTCTGCCTCCACCGGCTGCCCACTACGCGACGAAGAGAAGCGCTGATGCGCTTGGAAATGAACTCGACAACGCCCTCCCCCTCAAGTGCTCCCGGCTCGAGCGCTCCCGCCTGCACCCAGCCGCGGCGTTGCCCTCACCAGCCCCCTTGTCCCCGAATCCCGCCGCGAAGAAACGCCCGAGGACGGAGAAGCGCAAAGAGAGGCGCGTCGCCTATCGTAGCAAGCAGGCTGACGCAACCTTCGTCGACGCCGGCCAGCAGCCTCGGCCGGAGGTAGCATCCACATTCGTTGGGCAGAGTGCCATCCTGCCCGCCCGGCTCGACATCCACAGCCTCCCTGTTTGCTCCAGTGGTTATGAAGCCCGTGTTCCTGCCAAGCAAGCGCGAAAGAAGCTTGAGCTCCAAGAGCTCCTTGACCAAGGTTGGACGAAGGTGGAGTGGGATGGATCGTAAGCCGTTCGCCCGCCCTTTTCTACGTGCGCCCCAACTTATGCAGCTTCCCGCCCAGTGACTCAAAGCTCTGCGAGGACCCTGCCACCAAGCGCATCTGGGCGTTCTGTGTAGGACGCGTCGCCGATCCAACCTTCGACCAGGCGTGCAATGACGCTGCACAAGCCATTCACGACGCTGGCGTTGAGTGGGCGCATACCTTCACTCCCAAGCAAACAGACCACAAACGCGGCGCCGATTTTGCTGCCATCAACGCGGGCGTATTCTATGGCCATGGTCCACCCCAGCCCTACAACCTCCTCAACTCCAAGCACCAAGACCTTGTGGACGCCCTGCTTGCCAACACGAGCATCCAACGCCTCGCCACCTTTCAGAGCAGTATGTACTCAAGTTGGCCCCTGCCCTGCCCCGCCCTTTCTAAACTCCTCTTCCAGGCTCCCTCGCCCTGTACGCTCCCCGACTCTACGCCAAGTACCACAAGCAGCACATCGCTACCCTACAGCACTGCCCTTGGCTCCGCCCCAACTTCGCGCGCAGTGTGTACGCCGCTACTGCGTTCAATTTTGGCCCCCAAGTCTGCACCATCCCCCATGTCGATTGCATGAACTTTGCCCCTGGGCTGTGTGCCGTACATGGGCTGGGACGGTATGACTACACCAAGGGAGGGCACCTTGTGCTTATGGAGGCCAAGCTCATCATCGAATTCCCCCCCGGCTGCCTCATTCTTATCCCCTCGGCCACTGTCACCCATGCCAACACCCCCGTTCAACCTGGGGAGATGCACATTTCTTTCACGCAGTACACGCCAGGTGCACTCTTCCGCTACATGGACAACGGCTTCCGTACGCAAGCCAAGTTCGCCGAGCAGGACCCTGCTGGCTACGCGTCCATGATGGCTAAGAAGGCCACGCGATGGGAAGAGAGCCTTCAGCTCTGGCCCACGTTCGATGAACTAACTACCCAGACTGTCAATAAAAATAAAAACTAGCCTTGTAGACTATGCTTGTACCTTATCCAGATTCAATTATCTTCAATTTTACTCATATTGGCCGAGCTTTGACCGACGCAGCCCAAAATGTCCCCTTGTTGCCAGCTAGAATGCATCAAGGTTTTGTGATGCACTTGGACACACTTCCAACGTCCATGCAAGTTAATGGCAGAACAGAGGGCGGGGTAGCTGGTAGAATTATTAACGCAGATATACTACTGACATATCATCGCAGAAATAGCGACTATGGGGACAAACGTGCTCAGGCAAAGCTGTGGGAGCCTGACCCAAGCAGATCAATGACTACCGCGCGTGTCATTGACATGGCGTTCACACCCCACCACACAATTAGCTTGCAGGGGGCGGCTGTGTGTGCGTTTAAACTAGTGCGTTATATGCCTGCAGATAATATATTCAACAATTGGGCACTCCTGTGTGCTACAGAAAGCGCAGATGTCTAAAGGAGGCCTCACTGCGCTTGGGCGCCTATTTCGTTAGCTGCTGTGATCTCAACTCTCTGACCTGGCGAATGAACGTGCGGCAGGTGCGTATTGCCCCCATATAAATCTATACACTACCGTGCGTTTTCCATGGCATTGGCCTGCTGCATTGTCGCTCGGCAGGGGTGTGAATAAGACTTTATCTGAGCCCTGGTAAGATGGCAGACGGTGCAAAGTGGTATTTTGTGCCAGGCCACTCCGAGCGACTCAGTTAAACGCTACATGTTCTAATATAGCCCGCATTCGTCGGGTCCACAGCCAGAGCTAACCGCACTGAGAGGGTCTGAGCTAACCTCATCCAATTCATGCTGGAAGTCTTTGGGGCCGGCCTTGAGTCTGATGTAGTCATCGAGCGACATTGCTGACAGCCCGAGCGCCTTCTGGAACTTCAGTTCAAATTGCACTGCTCGGGTTGCGGATCCGTGTAGTGCATCCCTGCATGTCTCAATGTCGATGTCGAGCTGAGTCTCGGCGCCCAAGACCTCATCCACCCAAAGGCGTTCGAGGCTCACATCCTCAAGCAGCCTCGCCAATGCGCCTGTGATGGCATCGTCTTCACAAGGCAGGGGTTCAAATGAAGCAGGGTTTGTGTTGAGTTCGCCGCCCTCCCTCAAAGCAGGGGCCGGTTCTGCTCTGCAGTTGGTTAGTCCATGTGTACGCCCTCAGCTGTTGAAAAGTTCACATACTCTGCTTTTCGAGCACGGCGAGCTGCTGAATTTTTCCGCTGGCCCTCTCTTGTCTTGTCAATATCCCTGAGGGGTTGGAAGAGGTGTTAGTCTGAAAGGTAGGGCGTGAATGAGAACTGGGATGGGTGCACTTTTGGTTGTGTTTGTTGCTGGAGGCTCGGCTTGCAGCACGATCCTTCTCCGTTCGAGCCTTTCCTGTGACCTGGCCCTTGCGTGTTGGGGGTTGAGACCTTTGGCGTTTTTTGCCTCCGCTCTGCTTGGCCTTTGAGGGCTTCTTCTGCGCCATGGGAGCTGTGGTCACGGTAATTGCAGGAGGGTGTCGTAGATGGTGCTGGGTGCCTATACAGCAGTGGCGGCGGGGAGATGATGGGTCAGGAGCAAGATGGTTTGGCATTGGGGTGACACTTGGATCGCCCCTGCAAAAACATGACTGACGGCTCATAAATCATGCACCAAAGTCACAGCTCATTCGTCTAGTATATTCATACATAAAATTTGATCCCAGCTCTCAGGCTATGCGCCACTTCCATTCCAACTCTACGTAAATGTGCTAATTACTATGAGCTACTGCGTGCCACTGAGGCGGGCCTTAAGACTCTGTCTCTCCATCCGAGTCTCCTTTGGCACGGTTGCAGGGTTGTGTGGGGAGCTGCGCTTGACCCCCTTGTCAGAGCGAGCCTTACGTGTGAGTGGACGCTTAACTTGGGTGGTAGTTGTGGACAACGGCACTGGGCGCTTCTTTTGATCTCCGCCCCCGAGCCCAGCTGTATCTGTGTAGACATAGTCCAGGCCAAGGTGTGAGTATAAATCATCACAGAGAGAAAGGCATGAACGCACCTTGCAGCCAGGATGGCGTTGAAGACTGGCCTCCGTTAGGGGGATCCATGAAAGGAGGCAGGCCAAAATCTGGGGAATATGTAGTGAGGGCGTTGAAGTATACGCATGGGGAGGACCTTCGTACCTGTGGGAAGCACCCCTTCAGGGCGGCGTCGGATTCGCTCATAGTGCTGGATGAGGATGGTGAATGGATGGTCCACTGGAGGGTCGCATGTAACTGCATCTGTTGGCGGTTAGCAAGGGGGTGGGGCCTGTATGAGCTACTGAGTTGCATGAACGGCAAAAGATAGACGCACCTTCGTTGTCGTCGTCACCCCCTGTCAGCCACAGCACCCAAACAGCTTCAGGGAGGCCTCCTGGAACTAAACACAAGTTATTATAAGAAAAGCTTAACTAGATATGAGAGAAATGCGTGAGCATGCAGACGTACTTGGGAAGGGCTGGCCAACACTGATATGCTCCAGGCTCCAGGGGTGTCTCTCAGCAGAGAGAAGGCTCAGCCGGTGGTGGAGCTGTTTTCCATTTATCTTGAACCACGCATCGTACACAATCCGACCGTGCTCATCGGTAGGCGCCTGGGCTGTTAGAGACAGGAGGGCGTTGTCTGACATCTTGGAGAGCTTGAGACGAAATATTGATAAGCAGCTTGCCCCTGGATCGTGTGCAAGAATTGGTACTGGCCTTTACACGAGCTCGTATCTTCTGCGGCACTGCTATTGAGCGCCCTAGGGAGAGTGTTGATAACTTGAAGCCTGGAGGAGGGGTGAAAAGTTTGTTATGATGCCACGCGCAACACAAACAAAGTCCTCTCACCTGGTCGTTCCTGGGTCGCTATCTCAACGCCTGGCCTTCCTCCTCCATCCTAACTCACTGCTAGAAAATGGAGGCCTCTCCCATTGACTCAACGGCGACCCACGCTGCTCGGAACCCCAGCCGAAGCATTCTCCCGACACGTCCAGCCAGGCGGAACGGGGGGGGGAAGACCCAGGCGCAAAAAAATGCGGCAGCACTGAAGCAGGTGCAGACTCGAGAGAAGAACCAGCTACTGGCCGAAAAAATCGAAGCCTACCACCAGAAGGAGGAGAAGGAGGTTGAGGAGATGGCTGAACAGACGGGCTTCAGTACTGAGCATGTTCGGCGAATGCTCAAGACAGCGGCCCTGAAACGAGGTCAGAAGCGTGAAGTAACGCTCCACAATGCCGTATCGCGCTACAAAATGAAGGAGTTGAATAAAGGCACGTACATCTTACTATTTGCTGGGAGCAGGGTTCCTCAGTCCTGATGTGTTGTCCATTTAGTGCGTCCTCGAGGGGAGAAATTCAATGTTGGCACCTGGTCAACCTACGTCAAAGACAATCCGTCTATCCTGGCAGTCGCTCCTGATGTTGAAGAAAAGGCAATGGCAGAGCTCGTAAAGCAGCGGGGGGATGAGGCTCTTGGCGTACGGGTGTCGAATAGAGCTGTCACCGTGGAGGGTATAGCTGGTATGGGGAGGATCGCAGACGCCGTGAGTTTCTTCATCGTTGAGGGCATAGGCGCTATGTACTCACCGAGTGGCAGATTCATACACTCAATATCCACGGCGGGCTAACTGGATGGGCAATTGTCACAAAGAGCCATGTGAACGACACATTCTCAGCGTCGTGGGGCGGGACGGAAGGCGCACCAGAGTTCATCAAGGAGATGTTCAACATCTCTATGGATGAACTCCTTCTCCTCTATGAGCTCTGGGAGTGTAGCCGCACTAGCCGTCAATCGTGGTATTCACTGCTGCTAAAAACCAAGCTGACCGTGCTACGTGCCCTCATCAGGCCCTCGTACCAAGAACCTCTTGTCCATGCAGAAGCACTGTGCCAAGCTCATAGTTGATGGCCTTGGTGAGCCCTATCAACAGTACTCAGCTGAAAGCCTCACCTAACAGCCTTGGATTAGGGGAGTCAGTAGAAAAGCAAGACGTCCAGATGCGTTACAAGAACTATGAACGAGACATATGTCTGCAGTTGCATAGGAAGATCAAGGGCTGGCCAGAAGGCATCAAGTTTGACTCGCCGTACCAGATCGGCAATGTTAGTGACCTCAAAGAGCTTCTCGACGCATGGATGTCTGGCCAATGCTCTTGGGCCAAGATGAAGAGCAACGAGTACAAGGAGCTGCAGAAGAAACTTGGCGCCGAGGAGCCGATGGTGCGCAAGACCCGATCCGACAAGGGAAGCAAGCGAACGCGTGACGAGGGCGATGACGATGAGGAGGCCGGCCAGCAGAGGAAGAAACACAGAGGGCACCAGAAGGCTGCAGTAGATGCGCTGAAAAAGCGAATTGCCAACCAACTCCCCAAGGCGTTGAGCCACAAGGTGTTTAAGAGCAGTGAAACTGTGGACTCGGATTCGGATTCGGATGAGGGCGGTGGACAAGAGGGAGCAGGCGACAAGGCGTGAGCGTCTAATGTCTTTGAGTTCTCACTGCCGTGGGCACTCGCAAGCATGTCAATCATTTGATTGTAATGCGAGGGCGTACATACACTATAGCAACGGTTATGCCGGACTCAACTGGAGCGCTGTACTGCAGGGGGCCCATGGGCCTTGTTAAAATGCTGTAGAAATATGATTTGCTGTTGGCTCTACCCAAGTTCTCAAGCCCGAGTGTAAGAAAAATGTGTGGACTCTGCGGGGAGTTAGTTCGGCGGTTGCAAGTAACTTGCAACTTCACTCGCCAGGTGCAAAAAGACAGAAACCACCAGGAATCGAACCTAGCGCTGCACGTTGAGTAGGTAGCCTCCCTACCACTTCACCAGATGCACTTATCATGGTGACAAAACATGTACAATACGTCACAAAACTCAAGGGCCATCCTTCCAACCTTCCATGGCGCAGAAGAAAAGAACGATGGGAGTTGATTGGGAGTATAATCTAGCTTCGGGTTGGCATATGTTGGCGAAGGTCCGTCCTACTGTGTTGGCAGCCCCGCTGAATCATTGGCAACTGTGTTGGACTTGATTTCATTGCGGTGGCGAAATAGCATTGATACAATTGGTAGATACTCTGCTTAATAAATTTCAGATGGGGCCCTGGCTGAGGTCGTCGGTGTAACTACAATATTCCTAGATACAAGAAGGATCGCGAGGGAGGCTGCGGCGGGCCCAGGCGTGATGACGGCGGCGGGACCAGCACGCCCGCCCTTCCCCGACGCCCTCCCAAAGGCCAGCGCGGCCATACGCACAATGACGGCGCCGGTGATGGACGTCCCAACCTCCCGGAGCCCCCCTCGTGGCCCCATCAGCCCCCCACCATTGGGCCCGGCCCTCCCAGGTCGCTCACCCCGCCTCTAAGTCAACGGGGTTGCTCGAACATGGGCGCACCTAGGGAGAAATCGTGAAATCCAGCCACCTAGCTCGGTTGGAGGCCCCATCAGCCCCAGCTAATAAGCTCCGTTTGGTGGAAAGGCCAGGTGTTTAGATTTTGGATCAGCCCTGACATCAAATCAACATATGCATGACATCACATCTCATAAACAGGTAAGAAAGGAATTTTTTCATTATTTTTCCAGATTTTTCCAGAATTAATGTGGCAGAATAAGGTTACATGTCAAATTTGTCATAATAATTATGATGTCATATTTCCCAAACAAGAATGATGGGAATATTTTCGGTAAATTTCCCGAATTTTCCGGAATTAATGTGACAGAATGATATCATATGTCAAAATAGCACAGCCACAGTTTCCCATACCCACGCTTTTGCCCCACTTGGGTCATGGGTCCCCACTGGAACTCCATTGGAGTCCAATGAGATTTTGTCTAATGGACCCCAAATTGCAACCCCAATGGTGTCTTGTGAGTCTAGGCTGGGGAAACTGTTATTTTTGGTCCAATTGGAGTCCAATGTGTGAATTTTGGGTGGTAGATTGGGGTTGGTTGGGGTGGGCTAGGCCCAATGGCATAGAATTTGGGGGGCAGTCTACCCAACAACCCCAATTGGACTCCAATGGACCCCATTGGATACCCAATGGAGTCCAATTAGAGAAGTGGGGCACAGTAAAGTACTCCCTCTTGCTCGCGACCCCAATGAAAGGTTATATCCTGGCAAGTCAACTTTTGAATCAGCTCAGCTCTCTTCATGAAGTCCTTCAGCAATTGAGGTCTTTTCTTCTTCACCACAGACACCATACCACTTTCCTTCAACTCCCGACACAATGTTTGAGTAGAGAACCCCCCACTAGAATGTCTTCTAAGCATTACAGTGGCTTGTGTGGCATTGTGACCTTTCCAGTGCGAATAACTCGCTTGGCATAGAAAATACTGGCAGTAGAGAGAAGACAAGGATGGCCACCCGGTGGTTTGGAGAGGTTAGGACAATGTTCAGGGTGAAGACAACTGATAGTAGCAATGCCATAGCCAGTTGTGCGGTGGATAGAGGCTGCTGACTCTCCAGAATCAAGCAGAAAGAGGATGTGGGAGACCTGGGATGAGAAGAGCCTGTGCATGGTGAATAGTGGGGCAAGAAATTATTGTGGGGTGTTGTAGTGCAATGTACTGTGTTTATATACCCTCTGTACCCTATATCACATGATTTTATTTTATTTTATTTGAATGTATTCAACAAAGTCGTGTGGTTTCATTAAATGAGTGACCTAAAAATAAAAAGTTACAAAACCTTTCCAATGAGCTGTTCCTCTTCAAACTGTAATAGCTCCACTGGAAATGATCCGATCAATGCCAAATTTGGAAGGATGTTAGACAACATCTTATCCCTTTCCCACGAATATATCCAGGATTTTATCTTGCTTACTCCATCTGATATTAACCAACCTCTGCAAAAGTGTGAAACATTGGAAAGGTTTTGTGAGCCACTGTAACTAGGAATGGAACAAGAAGGCAGTGCATGGCAATGGAGGACAATAAGCGAGGCAATAACGAGGCAATGCAAGAAGTAGGAGGCAATACGGAATGGCAGCGTAAGACAGTGCGTGGAATGGAAGAATGATAGAAGGGTGATAGAAGTGGAACAAAGGATGGGTGGCAATGTGGAAGGGAACGATGGGGAGGACTGATGGGAGATAAGATGTCAGAGATAAGATGGAGTGATAATGATAAGATAAAAGAAAAAGATAAGATGAGATCATACGGAGTTCACGACAGGAAGGGTCACCAATCTCATGGCACCATACAGGGTTTGGAAGGTAGTTAGATCGCGAGAGGCGGTGGAGAGAACTTGTTCGTCATATCCGATGTACAGGTCCAGGCAGCCCCCACACAAGCACCCTGCAAACTTGCTTGTGAGATCCTCCGTTGCAGGAGGGATACCCGAGTGAGCAATGGTAACTGCGTTCAAAGGCTCCAAGCTGTGCACAATCCTAAGACTTTCTCCATCTTTCTTGAGCACGCAGAACCATCTCGACCTATAGGACAAGTTGGAAGGTTCATACACGCCAGCATCTATCTTGCTCCTAATCATTTCACATACTCGATCGTACAGTCCAGGAGGAATCGGGATATTTTTCAGAACCCAAGGAGTGTGCGGTATGGTTGGGATCTCGACTGGCGGGAAGTATTTCAACTTGAAACTTCCCCATTCCGTGTCATCCCAAGCAAAACCGAGGTGGTGCAACATCATGAAAACGTGAAGGAGTTTCCTCTCTTCTGGCAACATAAAGGGCCCGTTGTGAGCCTTATCCATGCAGCCCTTGGCCACAATACGACCCTTGAAGTGTTCAACCTTGCCGTCAGGAGTGTGTTTGGTCTTGAAGACCCAGCCAGAGGGGATGGCCTTGGCTCCAGGAGGCAGTTCGACAAGCTCCCAAGTTCCATTGCCTGTGAGGGTGAGGATCTCCTCGCATGCGGCAGCTTTCCAGTGCTGACTGTCAGGCCGAGCAAGGGCTTCCCTGTAGGTATGAGGGTCACCAGTGGCAGAGACACCTGCGAAGTCGTTGACTTCACCGTATCCACCCATGTCGTCATCACTCTCATCCTCAACGGCAGGACTCGGTTCCCTGGCTTCCCAGAGAGCTGGGGGAGCAGGGGTGAGTTGTGGTGCAAGGGCCCGGCCAAGGGCAGGGGCAGTGAGAGGACAAGGTGCAGGGGCAGTGAGAGGACAAGGTGCAGGTGCGGGAGCTGGGATGGGCGCTTCTTGATCTCGTACCACCACCTTCCTCTTTGGGCCGCACACTCTCCACCTCACACTCTTCGTTGCTCAACACACAGGAATTCGATGCCTAGCGTTAGTGGTACAACAATCGCCTTTGACATTGTTGATGTCAACACCGCACCCCCGCGACCCGCCCCGGTCGTCGTCGTTGCCCCCAGGCGCCCGATCTCGATCGTGGGCTCAACCTCCCGAGACCCTTCCTCCTCCTCGCTCACGTGCTACATCCCCTGGGGGAAGACACCTTCGCACTCCGGCTGCCCGTGCGGTATCTACTGTCTCTATGGAGTCGGGCATGTCTTTCAGGTCGTCTCAATCTCGCGCGTCCTCCACCAGGGACCGCTATCGCCCAGACGTTCCCTCCCAGCAAGGAACGATCAGGCCACCCTCTCGTGCTTCAACGGATGGAGATGATGATGAAGATCCATTGAACACACTTCCACTTTCCGCTCAGGCTCTCCAGGCCTGCCTGGAAGCTGCCCGTGCAGAGGCGTCGCAGACCCCCAGGGGTTCTGTGAGTTCGGAGATGTTACGTCAAGAGCCGGGAGCTCCAACCATGGAGGGTACTACTAGTTGAGCTTCGACAGTAGTCCCTACGAGGTCTATCACATCCCTGCGAGAGGCCTCTGACGCCCTCCACCTCCTCGCCGCCTACTTCCTCGACCATGACGTTCCCCTGCCGTCCCAGGACGCGGAAACGGAAGACATGGCTGTGGAGGAAGTTGACCTTATCTCATCAGCCTTCGATAGGCTGACAGCTGCAGTCCGGGGTTCCACCTGGGCCGACTCTATTGCTCTCAACCCCCCTGCAGTCTACGTGCCTATGGCACACGAGCAGCTCTTCCCGGCAGGCGGACAACTGTCCAACGCCAACGATTTCTCTCTCCTCTCCGATCCCCAGCCCTCTGACTGGGACGATCAGGGGGAAAATCCCACGGTGCGGCGTAGGGTGTTTAGACCCCCAACTCCCACCCGGCGCACAGACCAGGCCCGGCCCGCTCCAGCGGACCCGGCGATGGATCTGGATGTCACTCCGGCCCAGGCTCCGGCCCAGGCTCAAACTCCGGCCCTGGCCCCCGATCCGAGTCCTCCGTTCCCAGTGGTGTCCCGGAAGAAGGGCAAGGCCAAAGCTCCAGCCGCCCCTCCCAAGCCCGCCAAGGGCCCAGAGGACCGGCCCTCCCTTCCGATCGCTGGATCGACCCCTGTCCATGCCCAACCGGCTCAACCGACGGTTCTGTTCCAGCGTCCTCCCTCGGGTGGAGGTCTCCCTGCTGACCCTTGGGCCAGGGTGACAAAACCCAAGGCTCGGCACACCTTCGTCGTCGTCGCACACAAGGCCGCCAACCTCTCCAAGGCTGAGTCTGCTGCCATCTTGGCAAAGGCTCGCCCCCATCTCCCCGTGGCTTCCATCACAAAGATGGTGGACGTGAACCCCTCGCCTTCTGGCGCTTCTGGTTCTTTGAAGTTGAAGAAGAAGAAGCCTGTGAAGGCTCCATTTACGATCAACAGGCCTTCTCAAAGGCAAGTCATTGTCATCTTCAGCGAGGGCGCCAAGGCCCCCGCTCCTCCTTGGGAAACCGTGCAAGGCGGTCTGAATACAGCTCTTGAAGTCCGGCAATTGAGGATTCGCATCCTCTCCGGGAGCAACACCACTGGGGGCTGGACCCTCACCACAACGGAAGTACCGTCCAAGAACGACCTCAATGTCATTCGCGGATGGCTGCATGCCGCCTACCCTGACCTCGCCAAGAAGATCTGGGCAGGTCTCCCTTCGTCGACATCTTACCTCAAGATCGTCAGCTGTCCTCGATATCATAACACAAGTGGCAATGTCACCACTGCCGGAGATATCAGGGCGGCTCTCGAAGCCTCCCCTCTCTCCGTCTACATTCACCTGAGGGCTATGCCTCGGGTCATCAAGGAGTCGGACCGCAGCACTTTTTTTTTTTTTTTTGGAAATCATCTTTTATATACCGGGGCACAAAGGCAGTCCGGTCACTAGCTAATATACAAAGTATTTCTACGATACATACAACCGGCAATTACAAACAGACGCATAAACGCAGCGATGGGGCGAAAGATAGGACTCCCCCAAAGCGAAGTCCAAGACTCGTGTACAAAGCCTTGGTAGGCGACGCCAGAAGGACAAGCTTTATCACAGTGCCCCTCCCCAAGCTTAGCCGACCGGCTACTAAGCCAGCACGTTTCGATCCAGGCTCCCGGTGGGTTCCCTACACCCCCCGGTAGGCACCTCCGTAGAAGCACCCAACTTAGTCCAGCGTTCATCCGCAATCAGTTGTAGGGACTGACACGTCACGCCGGCTACCCATCTCTCTGCACGCCAACCGTTGGCCTTTACAGCACCACCCAGAGAGGGCCGCAAGCCGCTCATCCAATACCCACTGGCAGTGGGTGACAATATTGGAACCCGAAACTAAAGGCGGGCGGGTTCTCCATCAAGAATCCGACGAACTCTCGCAAAAAGCGGGGAATCCGATCAAGAGTTTCAAGCACTCCGCAGTGCGTGAAGATGTGGCGCCGGGTTTGCGTCGGGTGACCACACTCACATTCATGAGTGTCGTGGACTGGAATGTTAAACCGTCGATAGTACTCACCTATCGGGGCATGATTGAGAACCGCTCTGGCGAACCTCGCACAGAGTATATTGTCCTCGTTGACATTACGTAGCCACGCACCGCCATTGACGTACGTGGGACGAAGAGGCTTCCCCTTGGGGTTGCTGAACACCAGGAACTGGTGTCCGAGGTAGTCAGGGTCGCGGGCCATGGTGGTCCATGCATCCAACACTGAGTCGGCCACGCGCTTACGCACGCTATCCAACGAAGTTTCCGGCCTCTCTCCCAGGACAATGGGAGGGAGGCTGCGAGCACGAAGATGTGCTTGGTGCTGAATCCCCCACTCTAATTTGGAGGGGACTTCAACAAACATAACCTTGCGGTCAGGGAATCCTGACAGCCAGGTGGCTAGCTTCCTACAGACGGTAAGCGAATGAGCCTGTCCAGAATGAACAGACAGATCTACCACTTGTTTTGCCATAGCAATGGAGTCAGTGAAGATGACTATCCGGTCGCAATCCTCAAGGGACGAACCCTTAAGAACTGCATTCCGGATCGCAAAGAGCTCGGCGTCAGACGCCAGCACCTTGCCTGCTGCCCAAGCAGACGAGCCAGAGAGGTTGACGGGGCCTTCGAAAACGAAGGCCGCAGTCACATGATGCCTGGTCGATGTTTTGGGAACGGACACATCCGTCCCAAAACACACCGTGCGCGGTTGCCCACGCACAACGTTGAACAGGGTATTGAGTTCGGTACACCTCCGGTTGAGGGGTTCCTCACCATAGGTATCGTACTCATTGAATTTGACCTGGGCCTCAAAGAGGTCCATAAGTCAAAGACCTGGCGAGGCCTCCTCCGCAACAGGGGAGAAGACCTCCGTGAGCGAACCCAGATTCTTGGCCGTCTGAGTAATCGCATCACGCACCTTGCCTTGCTTCTCAGGAGGAAGCCAGACAGATGAACCGTAGTGTGGGTCGGCTCCCTTCCGGAACTCCTCGGGTAAGAGGGAGTGGAGAGGGTGCATTTCCGATAGAGTCGCCGTCCTGAATACCGCCCGCTGAGACAGCTTTCGAAGATGGAGACGAATAGGAGGGAGGCCCGCGAGGCACTTAACTCCTCCAGTAGGGGACGTGCGAAACACCCCCACAATCCAACATGCGGATTTACGCTGCATGGTGGTCAGAGCTTTGAGGGCGCCAAGATTCTTGGCTCCCTCGTAGTACCAAAGCCTGTGCCCATATGTTGCGACTGGAAGGACGCAAGCCCGGAACAGGATTTGTTTGTTCTTGGGGGTTAACCCCCGAGTGGAATTGCCCAGCATCCTCATCGCCATTACAGTGGTGAGGGCTTTGCAGGTGTAATACTGTATGTGTTCCTGGAAAGTGAGCTTCCAGTCAAAGTAGAAACCCAAGTATCTCCAAAACTTCTTGGGTTTGAGAGGGGTGTCCCCTGTGAAGGGGGCAAACCCAAGGTCGATAGGGCGATCCCAGCCGGAGTGCACTCTACTGAAGTGGAACAGCTCGTTCTTGGTATGTTCCATCACCAAGCCCGCTGCTGTGAATAAATCGAACATAACTGTGTATGCGTGGCGAAGCATCACGCAGTTCGTTGCGATGTCTGGAGACTGAGCCGCAAAGGATCCGTCATCCACATAAGATATGAGAGTGGTGCCAAGGCCTCGCTCCCATATGCGATACAGCTTCATGATAGGAGCTACGATGAGTGCAGACAGGACTGGGGACAGGGCAGAGCCCTGGCCCACTCCAACATCTGCACGGAATGGTTCCGAAGTGTAATTGTTCCACACGTAGGACGTGTGTCTCTCCACCAGGTAAGATTTAAAGAAAGCCACCACCCGAGGGTGGAAGCCCATCTTGCGAAGTACCTCGAGTAAAAACTCGTGGTTGATCGAGGGGAAGAACTGAGCAATGTCGAAAGCCAACACGCTCGTATGATACCCCTTGGCCCACCTGTGTGCACTAGGTGTGTCAGGTATAGGCCGGCATCTTCGGTGGAGCGCTGACGCACCCCTCCCATTTGATTTGGATCGACGAGATCATACTTGATCATGTCGAACTGAAAGCGGTTGGAAATCATCTTTTCAACCAATTTACTGAGGGTGTTCAGGAGCACGATGGGCCTGAACGCCTTTGGCATGTTGTAGGACGGTTTGTTCGGCTTAGGGATAATGACCGATACCAAGTCCTTGAAGTGCTTTGGCGAATGCCCCACCTCCATGCATGCATTGGCCAGATCAATAATAAGATGCTCGCACTCGGGTGTGGCGAGGACGTACTTCAGGTGAGCCCACGTTACATGGTCAGGGCCTGGAGCGGAGCGTGACGAACACCGGACTGCAGCACCTCCGCCACGGCCTACTTTTTTGTTTTTTTGTTTTTTTTTGAATTCAGTTTTTATATACTGGGGCACACAGGCAGTCCTGTCGCTAGCTAATACACAAAGTATTTCTACGATACATACAACTGACAATTAAGAGAGGTACACGCATAAATGCAGCGATAGGGCGAAAGGTAGGACTCCCCCAAAGCGAAGTCCAAGACTTGTGTGCGAAGCCTTTGTAGGCGACGCCAAAAGGACAAGCTTTATTGCAGTGCCCCTCCCCAAGCTTAGCCGACCGGCTACTAAGCCAATGTGTTTCGATCCAGGCTCCCGGGGGGTTCCCTACACCCCCCGGCAGGCACCTCCGTAGAAGCACCCTACTTAGTCCAGTGTTCATCCGCAATCAGTTGTAGGGACTGACATGTCACGCCGGCTACCCATCTCTCTGCACGCCAACCGTTGGCCTTTACAGCACCACCCAGAGAGGGCCGCAAGCCACTCATCCAATACCCACTGGCGGTGGGTGACAATATTGGAACCCGAAACTAAAGGCGGGCAGGTTCTCCATCAAGAATCTGACAAACTCTCGCAAAAAGCAAGGAATCTGATCGAGAGTTTCAAGCACTCCACAGTGCGTGAAGATGTGACGCCGGGTTTGCGTCGGGTGACCGCACTCACATTCATGAGTATCATGGCCTGGAATATTCAGATGGGTGGACTTCATTGAGACCCCTTCCAAGCTGAAGTGGGGTCTTCAACATCGTGCTCATCTGCACGCGCGGAGCCTCCCTCCTACTCCGGCAGGAGTGAGACCCGCTACTTCTCTCGATAGCGTGCGCAAGCATGTTGCCAATTCTGCTCTGCACGTGTGGGCTACTCAGGCATGCAACCCAGACTATCTAGGGCATCAGTTCATGGTGCTGCGCGACCCCAAGGGAAGCCAATGCGTCCGACATACTCCAATGGGGGAGTATGGCTCTGACATGTTAATGAGAATAATGTGCTTTGTGCACGGATGTGCAGAGCCATTCTCAATCATGCGCCGACTGGTGAATATCGCCAACGGTTCAATATTCGTAACCAAGACTCGCACGAGTGTGAGTGTGGTTGTCCGATGCAAACTAGGCATCATATCTTTACCCAGTGCGGAGTGCTGGAAACCGCTGATCGTGACCCCTGCTACGTCCAGGAGCTCGTTTGGTTCTTAGAAGATAACCCAAAGGCATTCGCCTTTGGGTTTGAATACGCCCCACAGGGGGATGGTTGAGAGGAGGCGGCCTCGTCTGGGATAGACTGGTCTTTGCTGGTTAAAGATTTCGCGTGAAGGGAGTTGGGTAGGTGCCCTGATGTGTCAGTCCTTACAACTGATTGCGGATGAGGGGTACCTGAAGTGTGGCTACGGTGAGGGAAACCACTCCGGCGTGCTGTAAGGGGCAACGCTGGGAGCCCATAACACCTTGGGGCGGACTGGTACTGGTGGGGATTGGCAGTACTTCACACTCCCCCACTTGTCCAATTGGACTCCATTGGAGTCCAGCCACCCCATTGGATATCCAGCCTGGGGGGGCTGGGGTCCATTGGAGTCCAGTGGAAACCCAATGAACCCCAACCAAGTCTAGCCCACCCCAGCCCACTCCAATTGGACTCCAACCCAAGTCCAACCAAGTCCAACCAACTCTGTCCAGACTCCAGGCTGAAATCTTTGGTAGTGATTGGACTCCAACTAGACTCCAATTGGACCCCAATCAGGACTTGCTCTAAAAGTCCATATTCACATCTAACTAGATTCTATGACTCCAACTAGACTCCAACTGGACTCCAACCAGACTCCAATTGGACTCCAACCAAACTCCAACTAGACTCCAACTAGACTCCAACTAGAAAGCATCCTCAGTCCTACCAACTAGTGTAAATATGTTCAGTATGGATTGACTTTCAGCTCAACTCTAACTAGACTCCAACTGGACTCCAACGAGACTCTATTGGACCCCAACTGGAATTTATCTAACTTGATGTAGAGGTATGAGTAACTATGAACCAAAACCACAACTAATCCAATACAGTACAAAGGTAGTACAGATCTGATGACCACAACAGGAGTATAGCTGCATTTAAACAAGTCAAGGGGGCAAGCATAAGTAAAGGTGAGTCATCAGAGGGACAGTGAAGCCATATGAGAAGGAAGAGACAAGTATAGTACAAAAAAAGAGGGCTGTCTGAAGATAAAACAAGTCCATGACAAGACAAGATAGCATAATAAAGCAACAACAAAAAATCAGTCCAGGAAAGTGTAGCAACTCCCATCATTTCTCAACACCTCTCCTATGCAGCCTGCTTCTTCTTCCCCTGTGCAGCAATAACCCGCTTGGTATGCAAATACAGCATTGCATGCAAGAACCAGTTGAAGTTGTGAATAGTCATGCGCTTGAGAATCCCAGCAAAGCCTGCAATCCAGGCATTGAGTTGCTCTGATGCCTGAGTGTTGAAAGCACGCCTGTAGTATGGCTCTCCATTGTGGTCAATGTCTTGAACAACAAGGTTGGGCTGGCCACCATCAAGGGGAGAGGGGTTGCACCAGGTTTGGCACAGGTTGTCAGTGCGCTTGTGGTTAGAGTAGTGATAGGTGTCCACAATAAACCTGGTATCCTTCCAAGTTGTCTCAAAGCTCCCATTAACCACAGCAGTCCTGAGAATCTGACACCCCTTGTCAACACAAATGTAATCAGGACGAGACTGAGGGGTGGAGAAGATGGTGGCCAAGAAACGAAGGATGTTGGTGGGGGATTCGCTCCGGTCAAACAGAGTCCATGCAATGACAGCACCACATGGGTAGCATGCAGTCTCTGTGCAGTAGTACCTGGCAGGAGAAAAGAAGTGCTTGCGAAGGGTGGCAGCATCATCCTCTTCAGGTGCAGGTTGATCATGGGCTTGAACCTCAGCTACCTGGCGGGGATTCTGCCAAGGAACACGTTCCTGAGGTCTAGAGATCATGCGACGTACTCCAGCAAGGTTGGCTCTACTGTGTGTATCCTGGTGGTGCTCCCATTCTCTCTGATGATGGACACATGCCTGTGTACCAATCATAGAGGCAAGATGGCAGTCACGGACACGGCACCGGTTGCTGTAGAGCTGGCGGTGATACTCGCAGAAAGCTTCACCACGAGCATTGGCCAATGTTGCTTGGCAGCCATCGTAGGCACAATGCTGGGTTTGAAATAAGTTATAGGAAACACTTTGTCATGAAGATGAGTGACATACTGTTGGAGACATCACAATCCCATCCACAACACACATTCGAACTGGATCATAGAGATCTGGATTCAAGTGCTGCTCGTTGGGTCCAAACCTCCTCTTCTGACAACACTCATCACAGGTATGCCCTTGAGCAGCTTGGATGATTCCTCCATTGCCAAGTTGGGTGAAAGCTGCAGTAGTGACCTCGTCAATGTCTGCAGTATCAGAAACCACCAAGTCGTTCTCTGGAAGATCTTGGGCAACCATAGCAATAGATTCGGAGATGAAGGCCTGCCAGACATGGCGACGTGTGACAGTAGTGTTGGCCTGATCCCCAAAGCTTGTACTCCAAAACTCCGCAAATGCAGAGGTAGAGGCATGGAAGCTATAGGTGGCATTCAGAACAGAGGTGGTGAAGGCCCGGTCAGCCCAAGTGGATTGGCCAAGCTTGACAAATCGAGCTGAGCTCAAGATTGACCGCTGCCACTCGTCTGTGTCAGACTCGCGAAAGCGAGTGTGGTCTGCATAGTATGATGTTTTGCAACGATCACAGTGTCCATGCAGTACCCATGCCTTGACTGAATCAGAGGCTCTGATCAGGTTGACCTTGGGGACCTGGGAATACTTCGTATTCTGACTGAGGGAGTATCGGGAACAACCCTCTGCATCGCACTCATATGACTGAGGCAGGATCAGACGCAGAGGTTCAGTATCCTTGCATGAAATCTCCCTTCGCCGATGACGAAGCTTTCCAGTATGCTTGAAAGCATTGAGGCCCAGTACAGAGACCAGACCATTGAGCTTTGTTGACAGAGCATTGACAGCAGTGGTATTGTATGGCTCATTGTCAGCCAGATAGACACGATCGGCAGGATGAAATAGTTCCCTCCAATCATCTCTAAGCCGCTTGCCAAGCAAGAGACGGGAGAACATCTTCATCCAAGTTGAGAGTGAAGAGTGGTTCTCGCCTTGGACTTTGGAGTGTTGTTGTCGCCCATGGAGATTGAGAAGCTCAGGATTTTCAGTCAAGCTTGAGAGAAGTACAAGCACAGTTGCCAGAGAAATATCCGAGTTAAAGTTGCCAGTGATAAAGGAGGAGAATGTAGCAAAGGTAATGTCTGGGAAGGGGGAGGTAGGGGGGGTAGGCACAGACGCAGATACAGATGGAATCAAAGCAAGGAGAACAAAAGCCAAGCCAAAGACAGAGCATATAGAGCAGGATAGCATAGACAAGCCAAAGATAACTGATGAAAAGAAGCTACAAAAATGTGTGTGACAATTTAGATAAAGACAAAACCAAACCAGGAATGGAAGGCTTACTCCCTCTGCTTCTTCTTATGAGACCTCTTCGGATCCTTCGGAGGAGTGATCTTTCCAACCAGATCAGCCTGCCAACTAGTGAAATCTGTGAGTCCCTGTTCCTTCCCCCCCTTGTAAAATGCACCCCAGATCTCCTTCGGCTCTGGTGCTCCAGGAGCATCCAGCAGCCAGAGCTGCATCCGACGAAAGTCGGGGTGGGCATTGGTAGCAACATGGCCTATAAACTGCTTGAAGGGGTTCTTGTAGTTGAAAACGTTCTTCTTGCCAAAAAAGAGGCCGTCGATGTGCTCCTGCTTTACCATTGCACATGCCACCCTAAACTCCTCCTGGGTCTTCTTCTCAGTGAGTACTTGGGCGGCCTTGAGCAGGGCTTCATAGCGTCTGTAGCCCTTTCGGACATCCTTGATGGTGGTGGGTTCGACAAGGTCTGGGTCATTGGGAACTTCAAGAAGAGTCATGAGTTCAATTTTAGCAGAATCAGAGTAGGGTGCAGTGGCTGTGGAGGAAGGAGTTGCTGAACGAGATGAGAATTGGGAGGTGCTTCGATGACCAAGGGCGATAGAGGCAGGAAAAGTGGATGTGGAGGAAGAAGGGATGATAGAGGCCGTGGGTTCACAGCCAATTTCCCAATCAGTCTAAAGATCCAGTCAGAATTAGGACAGAAAAGATGTGGAAGTGTAAACATACCAGGAGGACATAGACAGTGGGCATGTTGTTGACCATGGCCCATGAAACTTCACCAGTATTCGTAACAGCATCCTTGTAATGACCAAGAGGCTCCCAGAACTCATAGGATGCCATCCAGACATGAACAACTTGGTCCCGGCCTGCAGAACTCTGAGTTTCTATAGAACATTCAGCAATAGAAAGAGTAGAAATAAAATAGGGGAACATACTCTTAATGTATGGGATTCTTGTGCCCAGAGGCTCAAGAACTTGACCGATGGTGGGAAGGTAGTCAATCATGAGACGGGTACCTGTGGTTGGAGGAAGTGTGATTTCAGGGTTATAGGTGCCCTGTAGAATGAACACCATCGCCTTTCCACCAATCGACATATCCCTCTGCTCCTCCTTGGCTTCGGCAAGATCATACTTCGCCTGATTGTCCCGAAGTATACCACCAACTGCACGAGAAGAGCCATGTCGTGGCTGGGGTGGAGGGTTAGGCGGTGGAGAGGCAGGCTTGGGACTGACAGGACGAGATGGAGGAAGGCTGGCTGGATGAGCAGCTGGCTTGGGACTATTGGAGTCTGAAGGAAGAGGGATCTCCTCTGAGGGAGCAGGAGAACCGGGTTGAGAACTGTCAGAGCCAGTGATGCTCTGCTCAGTGGATGGGCCGCTTTTGTCTGAGCCAGGGTCAGCATGGTGCATCAACTATGACAGAATGGACCTACCAATCATACCATCATCCATGCTTGCATCATCATCATCATCATCAGCCTCTTCTTCCCTGGGATCCACATCCATGTAGTCCTGGCACAAAACAGTGAGATAATACTTGACAGATAAGAGACAAGTCACATACCTCAACTTTCTCCTCAGACTCAGAGGATGAGTCAGAGGACTCGGGCTTCACTACTTGGCGCTTAGGGCGCCATGCAGTGCTACCGCTACCAGATATGCCCTCAAGAGGACGAGGAGGAGGCGCAACAGAGAGCCCAAGAGCCTCAAGCTTCTGCTCAGCACTACAGTAGCACAGTGAGTCATGGTATAACTAAAGAATAAATAAAAAAGAACAGAGGTCTATCTGGACTGCGAGGGGGGTGCTGTTGCACCTCAACTCATGGTCACAGACAAATAAGGGATAATACTCATGTGGTAAAGCAAAACAAATGATTGGTACTCACGTCTTGGACTTGGGCTTGGGCTTGGGCTTTGGGGCTGGCTTCTTGGGGGCCTTCACAGTGGAAGTTCCTCCAGTCTTCGAGGTGCCCTTTGATCTAACAAGAGCATCAGCTATAAGAAACAAATCAATAAATGAAGCACTTACTGAGAGAGTGCTGCAGAAGCAGCCTTATCCTCATCCTCATCCTCACTTACTTCCTCACTTCCTTCATCCCCACTTACTTCCTCCTTGACAGCCTTACCCCTTGTAGATTGACGACGAGGCTCAGGAGTCTCCTCACTACCCTCCTCCTCCTTGACTGGCTTTCCCCTGGTTGATCGACGAGGCCCAGGTGCCTCCTCACTATGGTCTTCCTCCTCCCGAGCCTTCCTCTTGGCCTCCCGAGCCTTCTGCCTCTCCTTCTGCTCCTTCTTCGCTTTGCCTGGCACCCTGGTGCTTCGGCGAACACTCGTACTGGGTTCATCATCATCCTCCTCCTCCTCTGTAGTTTCCTTTCGGATCCGTTTCACCTTGGGCTTGCTGGGTGGGGACGACAGTGTTCCCGCACGCTTGCGGCGATCGGGAGGCGGTGTCTTGCCACGATGGGCAGCTGGATTGTTGCGACGCTTCATGGGAGATGAGTGGGTGGGTATCAGAGGCTCAATCCAGGTGCTGCCGCAGCTGTTAGGACACCTAGCACTGGGTGATGGGTCCGCAAGAAAGGTCTAACAGGCTGCAAGCAGGTGAAGGGGTGTTGAGAGGGTTGGTGCAGTGACTAGGATGGGTGGCAGGTGGTTCAAGTGGCAGAGGGGGTGGTGAGACAAGAGACAAGGTCAGAAGGGGTCGTTTGGCAGTGGGTGGGAGTCGTAGGTGGGTGTTGGGGGGTTGCACGCTGGGTTTCCGGTGCAGCAGGGGTGCCTTCCGGGCTTGTCGTGGCTGCTGATGGGTGGTGGGTGCCAGAGAGGGGGTCTTGGGGGTTGCGAGAAGGCAGAGTGCAGTCGAAAGGGAGTCGGGTGGTGACGGGGATGCACGGGGTGTGTTTCTGTGCACTCCCGGTGTTGCCCAAAGTGGTTAGTGGGCGGTGGAGACAAGGGAGGCAGTCGGCGGGGTCGTTTAGAGGGGTGTGGGGGCCGTGGGTGGGCGTTGAAGGCCGCGCACGTGGCGTTTACACCCGTGTAGTCGCTCGGCCGTTCGTTCCGGGCGCTGACGTGGCCGTGAGTGCGCGGTGAGTGCGCCGAAGACGGCGTACGCACCTGGGAATTGTCCACAGGGACGTTTGGCGGTCGCTGGTGGCCGCGGCACGGGGATTCGGGGGTTGCGAGGAGGCGGAGGGGTCGGGCGGTCACTTGGACGGCGCGTGGGTGGTTCCGGGTCGCTGGTGGTGACTAGGGGATGGTGGGGGGGTAGGGAGCAGGTCGGCGGGGTCGGCAGGCGGCGGGTGGGGGCCGTTGATGGGCGTCGGACGCTGTGCGTGCGGCGTTTGGGCCTCGGTGGCGGCTCCCGGGCTGGTTCGTGCGCTTCCGGGGGTACCCGGGCGGTCGCTGGTGGCGATTGGGGGACGGTGGGGGATGGTGGGCTGGGGGAGGAGGTCGGCGGGGTCCTTGGGCGGCGGGTGGGAGTCGAGGACGGGCGTGTCGGGGTCGGGCGTTGGCCTCCCGCGCTGTTCGGGCTGCTGACGTGGCGGTTAGTGGGCGGTGACTACGCCGAACGGGGTGGGCTCACCTGGGAACGTCCCTCCGGACGCGTGGTGGTGGGCGGTGGTGGCGGGACGGGTCTTGGGGGTAGCGAGCAGGCCGCGGGGGTTCGCGGGGCGTTGGGTGGGGATCCGGTGGCGCGAGTGCGGTTCCGGGCGCTCGCGGGCTTGTGGGTGGCGATTAGCCGGCGGTGGGGGTTGGGGATGCGATGGAAGTGGTCGGTGGGGGTAGTCGGTGGTGGTGGGGAGGCGAGGGACGTGGGTGGTGGGCCGCGAGAGCTGGCGCCCGCCGTTCCGGGCTTTCCGGAGATCCCGGGGCTGGGTCTGCGTGGTGACGTGGCGGTCAGGGGGTGGGCGAGAACGCCGAACGGAGGGCGTACTCACCTCGAAGCGCCGCGAGGGACGCTGTGTGGGGGCGGTTGGGGTGCGAGAGGGGTGGTGGAGGCGGTGAGGCGGCGCGGGGGAGTCGAGGGTGCAGAGGCGGGGTTTGGGGGGGTGACGGGGCGCGGAAGGACGGTGTCGACGACGTTGGGCGTCGTCGACGTGGCGTTGGGCGTTGCGGGGGTGTCGGGCGGCGTTGGGGGGCGGCGTTGGGTTGTGGGAGGCGACGGCAAACGTCGATAGTGGTGGGCGGAGGGAACAGGTGAACGGCGTGCACAGCATCAACACGCGTGCACGTGCCGCCCGGCGCGAGTCTGGGCGTTGGGCCGCTGGCGCGTGAAGGGTCCAAATTCAATACAAATATTACTTACCGGGTTCCCTATACAAGACCACTTGGTGTAGTGGTTAACATGCCCGGCTATGTGCACCAGCCGGTTGCCGGTTCAATCCCTCTGTGTGCCACTTTTTAATTTCATTTTTTTTAATGCTTCTATATATAATATAAGTGTAATGAAGATACTATGAGTGACTATTGACTCTATACTATCCCCAGTGGACTCCAATGGGGTCCAATGGGGTCCCCTAGACTTGAACCCCAATGGACTCCAATGGGGTCCACTGGGATTTCTCCAGTGGGGTCCAAAGTGACAGTCTAGTGGGGTCCCATGGGCCCAACACAACATTGGAGTCCAACCTGGGGTTGATTGGACTCCAACCGCCCACATTTGGGTGGTGGGGCTGGGGTGGGCTGGGGTTGGCTAGGCCCAATGGCATAGAATTTGGTGGGCGAAATACCCAACGACCCCAATTGGACTCCAATGGACCCCATTGGGTACCCAATGGAGTCCAATTGGAGAAGTGGGGCACAGTAAAGTACTCGGGATTGGACTGGACTGGATGGGAATGCTGACTCAATATATCGATCTGATAGTGCCGCAAGGCCTTTCACTGTCTGTCTGGTGGTTGGGGGTAAAACTTCAAGCACCGGACGTCTCCAAATTGTCAAACTTCACTTCTTATAAATGCTGTAGTACTTAGTTAGTGACACTCGCGCTCTCTTTGTATGTCTGATAGCGACCGGACTGCCACCGTGCCCCGGAATACAAAACCTGATTTCAAAAAAAAAAAAAAAAATTGGCCTGGAATATTAAACCGACAATAGTACTTGCCTATCAGGGCATGATTGAGAACCGCTCTTGCAAATCTTGCACAGAGTATATTGTCCTCGTTGACATTACGTAGCCACGCACCGCCATTGACGTACGTGGGACGAAGAGGCTTCCCCTTGGGGTTGCTGAACACCAGGAACTGGTGTCCGAGGTAGTCAGGGTCGCGGGCCGTGGTGGTCCACGCATCCAACGCTGAGTCGGCGACATGCTTGCGCACGCCATCCAACGAAGTTTCCGGCCTCTCTCCCAGGACAATGGGAGGAAGGCTGCGAGCACGAAGATGTGCCTGATATTGAATCCCCCATTCCAACTTGGAGGGGACCTCAACAAACATAACCTTGCAGTCAGGGAATCCTGACAGCCAGGTGGCTAGCTTCCTACAGACGGTAAGCGAATGAGCCTGTCCAGAATGAACAGACAGATCTACCACTTGTTTTGCCATAGCAATGGAGTCAGTGAAGATGACTATCCGGTCGCAGTCCTCGAGGGACGAACCCTTGAGGACTGCATTCCAGATTGCAAAGAGCTCAGCGTCAGACACCAGCACCTTGCCTGCTGCCCAGGCAGACAAGCCAGAGAGTCTACGGAGGTGCATGCCGGAGGGTGTAGGGGACCCGCTGGGAGCCTGGATCGAAACACATTGGCTTAGTAGCCGGTCGGCTAAATCTGGGGAGGGGCACTGCGATAAAACTTATCCTTCTGGCGTCGCCTACAAAGGCTTCACACACGAGTCTTGGGCTTCACTTCAGGGGAGCCCTATCTTTTGCCCTATCGCTGCATTTATGCGTACTTCCTTAACTGTTAGTTGTATGTATCGTAGAAATACTTTGTGTATTAGCTAGCAACCGGACTGCCTTTGTGCCCCAGTATATAAAAGCTGAATCCAAAAAAAAAAAAAAAAAAAAAAAAAAAAAAAAAAAAAAAAACCCCCGAGCCAGAGAGGTCGATCGGGCCCTCGAAGACGAAGGCCACGGTTGCATGATGCCTGGTTGATGTCTTGGGAACAGACACATCCGTCCCAAAACACACCGTGCGTGGTTGCCCACGTGGCCATGGCCTACTTCAACATCTGGGATTCCCAACACGGGTCCGGCACGAAGTGCTTGATCGACAAGCGCATCATTGTTCTTGGGCGGGAGTGCTTCATCCGCGGAGCAACCCTCCAACCCGGTGTCCCTCTCTGCCAGAACTGCTGGCCTTGGGGTCACCCTACTGTCGGGTGCCGAGCTCACACTAGGTGCCCAATCTGCGGCCAGCCTCATCGCGAACACGAGCATCGCTCACATGCGACATGCTGCAAGGGTCAGCGCCTGCCCTCACACTCAGAGGTGCATTAACTGTCGTAAGGAAGGTCACATCGCCACGGATCGGTGGTGTGAATTCTGGACCGCTCGTTTCGATCATTCCAAGATTGATTCTCTCTATGCCAAGGTACGTGTTATTCAACAACATGGCAGGCAAATCGCTCAGTCACATCCTGTTTAATGGTTAGATCGCTAATCAGTAAACTTCGTGTCTGTACTTTTAACGTTGCTAAGAACTACAAGTCTGTCAATGTATTCCTCGAACGTGAATGTAATAAATTCGATGTTCTGTTTCTCCAAGAGCCGCCCTGGCGATTGATAAGACATGCCCCCTCAGCTACGGATAAGGAGGGCTCCAAGGTGATTGGCTCACCTTGTCATCCACAATGGTCGTGCCTCGCGCCAGCCGTGGCCCCCGGGATAACGCCTCAGGTTTTAACCTATATTTCAGATGTCTGGACACTATGCGTCCGACGTACCGTCGAGACCTTATCGACAATCGGGATGTTATGATCATCTCCCTCTTTGTGGGGAATGAACCTATCCATCTCATGAACATTTACTCCGACGACCAGCACAGAGGAATCGACCTCATTGCTGAGCGTGTGCATCGACTTCCCCAGCTGCATCATATGTCAGGGGATTTCAATTGTCACTCGAGCCAGTGGGACGACGAAGTCACTCACCACCGGGCGAAGGCGGTGCTCCTAATGGACACTGCTGCTACTCTGGGTTTGGAGTACGCTCCGCCCCAGAATAGCGGGCCTACTTTTGTGTCCCGAGCCGATGAGAACATCAGGTCCGTCATAGATCTGGTGTTCCTTCCCCCTCCAGAGGTCATCGCGAGCGCCCCGCTCCGAAACCTTCCCCTTCAAGGAGAGTCGGATCATCTTCCGCTCACCTCTGTCATCCACCTTGACCATGCGGTTGAGAGGATCCAAGGCCCTACCTTGAAACCCAAGTTGGATTCAGAGACGGAGTTCTTAGTGCAAGTCATGCAAGACTTGCCAGCGCTTAACGGCGTACACAACCTCGGTACCAGAGAGGGGATTGACTCCCTCTCTTCTGCTATTGTGGACGTATTCAACAGAGCCTGGCTTGCCCACTCTGAAGCGTACATTGTCACTCCTCATTCCAAGAAGTGGTGGGATGAAGAGTGTCAAAAGGTGTATGATGAATACCAAGGGGATAACTCCCCTGAGACCCTTTGTGCATTCCGGTCTGTTGTAAGAAAGACCAAACACGAGTTCTTTGACGAGCGCATCAAAGATATCTCCGAAACTCATGCGCGTCCTTGGGATCTTATGTCCTGGATCAAGGAGCACAAAAACCCTCCGAGCGAGGCTATCCAATTCAACGGAGAGCCTTGTCACGAACTCGACCAACTTTGGGGTGCCCTACATGGCACCTACAATGCGGCCAACGATCGTCCGATCAATACGAGCGTATTGGAACCACTGGAGGACCTCGATGTCTGAGAGTGGCCCGTATTCTCATCTTTGGAGCTGCGTGAGGCACTCCAAGCGTGTTTGTCACACTCTGCTCCAGGGCCTGACCACATTACGTGGGCTCACCTGAAGTACATCCTCGCCGCACTGGAGTGCGAGCGACTTATCTTCAATTTGGCCAATGCGTGCATGGAGGTGGGGCATTGGCTGAAGCACTTCAAGGACTCGGTGTCGGTTATTATCCCTAAACTGAACAAACCGTCCTACTCAACGCCAAAGGCGTTCAGGCCCATCGTCCTCCTGAACACCCTTGGCAAATTGTTTGAAAAGATGATTTCCAACCGCTTTCAGTTTGACATGATCAAGTACGATCTTGTCAATCCAAATCAGATGGGAGGGGTGCGTCAGCGCTCCACCGAAGATGCCGGCTTGTACCTGACACACCTAGTGCGCACAGGTGGGCCAAGGGGTATCATACAAGCGTGTTGGCTTTTGACATTGCTCAGTTTTTCCCCCCTATCAACCATGAGTTTTTACTCGAGGTACTTCGCAAGATGGGCTTTCACCCTTGGGTGGTGGCTTTCTTTAAATCTTACCTGGTGGAGAGACACACATCTTACGTGTGGAACAACTACACCTCGGAACCATTTCATGTGGATGTGGGGGTGGGTCAGGGCTCCGCCCTGTCCCCAGTCCTGTCTGCACTCATCGTAGCTCCTATCATGAAGCTATATCGCATAAGGGAGTGGGGCCTCGGCACCACTCTCATATCTTATGTGGACGACGGATCCTTCACGGCTCAGTCTCCTGACATCGCAACGAACTGCGTGATGCTTCGCCACGCATACGCAGTTATGTTCAACTTATTTACAGCAGCAGGCTTGGTTATGGAACATACCAAGAACGAGCTGTTCCACTTCAGTAGGGCGCATTCTGGCTGGGATCGCCCTATTGACCTTGGGTTTGCCCCCTTCACAGGGGACACCCCTCTCAAACCCAAGAAGTTTTGGAGATACTTGGGTTTCTACTTTGACCGGAAGCTCACTTTCCAGGAGCATGTACGATACTACACCTGCAAAGCACTCACCACTGTAATGGCAATGAGAATGCTTGGCAATTCTACTTGGGGGTTAACCCCCAAGAACAAACGAATCCTGTTCTGGGCTTGCATCCTTCCTGTCACAACGTACGGACACAGGCTTTGGTATTACGAGGGACCCAAGAACATTGGCGCCCTCAAAGCTCTAACCACCATGCTGCGTAAAGCTGCATGCTGGATTGTGGTGGCGTTTCGCACATCCCCTACTGGAGGGGTCGAGTGCCTTGCAGGCCTTGTAGAAAGTGTAAACTGGGGGCAGGGACACTGAAGCCTCTAGGTCAGAGTACTGAACTGATGATATTAGGGCATACTGCTACTCACCTGAAGCCTCTAGGTCAGAGTACTGAACTAAGGGGCCTCAGGGCAATACATGGAGTGTTGATACACAGGAATCAGGTCACATGATGCTAGATGATCCAGATATGATAACTAAGTCCGATTAGATCAAGATAACTGATGAAGGGCAAGATCATGATGGATAAGGGTGGAGTCACCAAGTCACCAAGTTCCAACAGGCTCTGCATGACGACAAGGGTGGCGAGTACATGTCCACCGAGTTCAACACGTTCTGTGACGACTCTGGCATTCTCAGACTCCATACAACTCGAAATTGTCCTCAACAGAACGGTGATGCAGAACGAGCCAACCGGGTCATGCTAGAGGATGTGACTGCGATGCTCCACCAGGCCAAGCTGCCTCCTAGCTTCTGGGGTCGCTGCCTCGCCACCCAGGTGAAGGTCTGGAACTGCCTGCCTACCTCTGCGCTTCCAGGTAAGACACCTAGGTCACCCAGCTGAGCTGGCTCTAAGCCGGACTCAGCTGGCCTCAGCTGCCCGGCTTAGAGCCAGCCAGCTGGGTCGCCAGCCAGCTGGGTCGCCAGCTGGGCTGGGTCGCCAGCTGGGCTGGGTCGCCAGCTGGGCTGGGCTGAGTGCGGGCTCAGCTGTAGGACGCTGGCTGAGCTGTAAATCAGTGAGCTGAGCGGCTAGCTGAGCCAGGTGAGATGTTGCTCAGCTTATGCAAGGTGGGCTCAGCTCACATCCCAGCTGAGCCCGTCCAGCTGAGTCCAGCTGAGTCTAGCTGAGCAGCCTTAGCTGGGCCAACGATAACCACGCCCAACATTTGTAAAATATTTTGCGAAAGGGCTGGCTCAGCCCATCTCAGGTCAGCTGGCTCAGCCGCAGGGCTGAGCCTCTGTCACACATCTGTCACGCTTTGTGTATGTTTGTATATGTTTGTCACATCCATGTCACACCTCGCAAAATTGGATAATGACATCATATCAAATAAAAATAATTATGATGTCATGGTGATAAGATCTATCAATGAGGTCATGATCGTCAGGCACAGGATGATGTCACACTCATTTAGATAAGAAACAGGCTGATTGCGATGAGCCTGATTGCACTCAGTTCCTGGCCGATAAGGATGGTTTTGGTACCGTTCGAAAGCCCTTATTCGGGGCTTTTCAATGCATGTAACGTTTCCAGAACCCATTCAATACAGCTGTCAAAAATAAGCATTTTCTTCGATTTCTCATGATTTGGGTGCTTGCGAGTGCCATTCCATCTCAATGCCTGCTCTCTGATGCCCGGTTATTGTATAAACGGTGTGAGGGTGGTGCAGAGTCTCCGTAATACCACTTATACCACTTTTACCTATCCCCTGTCTTCATAAAACAACCAAAAACTGTAAAAACCTCGTGATCTGCAAGTGCGAAGGTCATTTCATGCTGCCCTGACACTCCAGATGGCCAAATAAATATTTGAAAGTGTTATATGTGTTCCGTACTACCTCTTACAGGATCTCCCCCATCTTAAATGCACACCAGTCCTGCTGAATTCAGCTCAAAGTGCCAAAAGTGATGAGCAACAGCTATATTCATGCCCATTCAGTATGATGGAGACCGTGGGACAGTTGGCCACCATACACATAAAAACCAGGCCTTAAAATGATGCAGAATACAAAAGACCGGAAAGAAAACGGAGCACACATGCCCAAGATGTAGCAGGAACACTGCCAGCTTGCAGCAGTTGTGCTGAACAACTTTGCACTTCAGTTACAACTGGTACCAAATGGACAGTTTGGGCTATTCCATAGCAATGGGTGGTCTGTTTGCTTAGGTGTCTTTTGACATTTGTATTCGTGGATGACCTTCTCCCAATTCCATAGACCAAAATGTGTGTGAACTATTGCGGGTGCCTCAAACAAGTGATACATCGGTTTTCGCACAGCTTATTTCAGAGCTGGTTGCAATGCATGGGGCTTGTCTGGTACTCAAAGCTGCAGTCCATACCATATGAGGTCACTATCCCAATACCTTCTAAGTGAGCTGAGAGTGTGTGTTTATAAGCCCATGCCATGGAACAAGCATGCATCTACCATGCACACCACCATATGAGGTCAGGCAAATTTGATGAGGGGATCTTGTGTGATTTATTGGTGATAGCATATGGCTGGGTGATTACACTGCATGTGTCTGCCACCCCCCAATGTCAAGATCTGTTCGCTAATAACCCAAATACATCTGAACCCCAGCGTGTAAGGGACCGTTGCATGTTGCATGGTGGTACTGGCCCTCACATAACACCCTATGCGGTCAAGCAAAATCAGGGGATGTGATCTTGTGTGATTTATGGGTGGTAGTAGGAAGCTGGATGACCACATTACATGTGTTCACTTGCCTCTACCACTGAAACTTGTCTTCTAATTATCCAAATACTCCTGAAACTGCAGTAGTCCTGGCCCTTCCTGTCCACCCAGTTTGTGCTGGAAAGGTTTTGCTAATCACATTCTCCACCAAACTAAGCCAAATGGTGTCCTTGCAAATCCTAGTATTGAGAAAACCACTATTTGACATGTGTCAGTACCTCATTTGATTACCTACTATACAAATCCAGATAGAGGCCGCCAAGCGCTTTCTAACGATACCAAAATCACCCTTATCGGACAAGAATTGACCATGATATCACACATGCGAATATCAATAGTCTCATCTAAATGAGCATCATTTTGGATCTATGACATCATATCTATTTGTGTATGTATGCCATCATCATTTGTTTGTTTGTCATGTTTGTCATTGTTTGTTGTGTCACATATTGGTCACATCTGTCACCATGTGACCATCACACCTCAGCTGAGCTGAGCCAGCTTCAGCTCAGCCGCATAGACCAGCTCAGCTGGGTTATGTGGGTGTGAGGCTCAGCCCGATGACACTGGGCTGAGCTAGCTATGTGTTGGCTGAGGTCAGCTGAGGGCAGCTGAGCACGCACCCCCAGCTCAGCCGCACAAGCTGAGTCCACTCCAGCTCAGCTGAACATCGCTCAGCTGGGCTCAGCGAGCAGCTCAGCTCACTGATTTACAGCTCAGCCAGCGTCCTACAGCTGAGCCCGCACTCAGCCCAGCCCAGCTGGCGACCCAGCTGGCCGGCTCTAAGCCAGGCAGCTGAGCCCAGCTGAGTCCGGCTTAGAGCCAGCTCAGCTGGGTGACCTAGGTGGGTAAGACACCCTACGAAGCCTGGTACAGCAAGAAGCCAGATCTGAGCCGCTCCAGGGTATTTGGATGCACTGCCTACGTCTTTGTGCAGAAGGACAAGCGCAAGAAGCTGGAGTCCCACATGCACAAGTGTCTCTTTGTGGGCTATCCGTCGGATTACAAGGGCTGGGACTTCTACGATCCCACCACCAAGCAGTTCTTTGTCTCTGAATGTGCTGAGTTCGACGAACGCTACTTCCCTGGTCTCAGGATGAACAACTCCGAATCCTCTCGATCTCTTACCACCACCTTCCTATTTGGGCCGACTTATCTCCACATTCGCAACATCTCTACCCCATCATCTGGAAGGTGTACTGCTGACTGCTGAGCTGGTATACAACCACCGAGGGCATCACCAATGTCCTCATCGAAGAAAAAACCCGCTGCGCACCAGGAGAAGTCGTCCCCACTGGGCGGTCGATCCCGCATGTTGTCCTGAGATCCCAGCCATCCGGCTTCCTCTACACCGAGACCCCCCTCGACGGCCGCCTCAATGCACTCCAACAGGGACCTATCCCAGGCCCCTCAATCCACATCGTTAGGGGCACAAGCCTGCGAACGATACGCACTGGACATGCCTACCCTTTGGGTTACGCACAGACCATCTCAAACATCGATGAGCACCACCACCCAGAGTGACAATGACCCATTGAACATCAGCGGAGGGGGAGAGGAGGACCAGAGCGCCCGCTCTGCCACCGTTCCACCATCCACAGTCTACAGGGAGAAGGATGGGAGCGAGGATGACAACGAGAGTGACGAGGAGGAGGTGAGTCTTGGCTCGGAAGCGACCAGGACCCCGTTCCCCACCCTGGCACCCTCCAGCACCCTCACACTAGAAGACGCCATCTCTTCCCTCAACCGAGCCGCCGAGTTCTTCCTCAGACGGGACCCTCCCGCTGGGGAAGCCGATGTGCTCAAAACTCTATGGTTCACGCTGGACCGAGTCAACGCCGCCGTCCAAGGCTCTGCCTGGAGGACAGTGTTCAAATCCTTGGAGGACAACGTCATGGTGACCCCACCAGGCACTCGCCCTCCTTCTCCCCGCACCCAGAGGATTCGATCCCCTCCGATTCAGTTCGGAAGGATCCCTCCCTTCGGACGTGGAGACAGCGAGGATCTGCTAGTCAGCTGACTGGCTGGTGACACCGCCCACGATGTCCCGCTCAACCTGATGCAGGTTGTGGATGTTGAGGACAGCATGTACGCCTCGGAACCCGCCGTCGGGAACTGGGCCCCCCACGTTGAGCAGATGAAGGACGAGGACGCAAGCGTCCCGGCCGACATCATGCACAGCATCCTATCCACGCATCCCCAAGGGGACACAACCACCGACTGGGTGGCACTAGCTCAGCAGCAGCAGCAGGCGGAGGCCAACCCCGACTACCTCGGACACCAGTTCCTGGTGTTCAGCGACCCCAAGGGGAAGCCTCTTCATCCCACATACATCAATGGCAGTACATGGCTACATAATGTCAACGAGGACAACATACTCTGCGCTCGCTTTGCCAGAGCAGTTCTCAATCATGCCCTGATAGGCGAGTACTATCGACGGTTTAATATTCCAGGCCACGACACTCACGAATGTGAGTGTGGTCACCCGACGCAAACCCGGCGTCACATCTTCATGCACTGCGGAGTGCTTGAAACTCTTGATCGGATTCCCCGCTTTTTGCGAGAGTTCGTTGGATTCTTGATGGAGAACCCGCCCGCATTTTCTTTCGGGTTCCAATATCGTCACCCACCGCCAGTGGGTATTGGATGAGTGGCTTGCGGCCCTCTCTGGGTGGTGCTGTAAAGGCCAACGGTTGGTGTGTGTAGAGTTGGGTAGCCGGCGTGACGTGTCAGTCCCTACAACTGATTGCGGATGAACGCTGGACTAAGTTGGGTGCTTCTACGGAGGTGCCTACCGGGGGGTGTAGGGGACCCACCAGGAGCCTGAATCGAAACGCGCTGGCTTAGTAGCCGGTCGGCTAAGCTTGGGGAGGGGCACCACGATAAAGCTTGTCCTTCTGGCGTCGCCTACACAGGCTTCGCACACGAGTCTTGGACTTCGCTTTGGGGGAGTCCTATCTTTCGCCCTATCGCTGCGTTTATGCGTGTACCTCTCTTAATTGTTAGTTGTATGTATTGTAGAAATACCTTGTGTATTAGCTAGCGACCGGACTGCCTTTGTGCCCCGGTATATAAAAACTGAATTTAAAAAAAAAAAAAAAAAAAAAAAGCAGGCAGAGGCCAGCCAGTGCACATCACCTTTGGTGTCCCCTCAGGCTCGGCTCCTGCAGCAGCAGCAGCAAGCGCTCGTGCCCCGCAGTTGGGGAGGAGGAGGAGGTGAGCCGGCGCAAGCCCCTCCCTCTCCCTCACAACTCCCTGCATCTCATCCCGAGCTCGGCAATCTGCCAGCTGGGTACACATCCTGGGACACGTACGCGACCTCGATCTCTGCAACGATCCGTGCAGCCATCAAGGAGAAATTGAAGGAAGAGCCGCGCCCCTCCACATCTACGCAGCAACCTGGTCCACCACCAGGAGGCCACCCCACCTGGGACTCGTACCGGATCGCCAAGGGAGGCAAGACGAAACTGAACTACGTCGAGGCTGCTGCCACCTGGGGGCGGGCTCGACCTCATCTATCTCCAATGCAGATCGCCAAGATTATCAATGGCGGACTTGTTCCTCCCCTCCCCCAGGCTAACCCTCCTCCGATCTCTGCTGGCCCCGTCTCGAGCGGGAAGAAGCAGAAGAAGAAGACAGTTATCCCGCATCTATGACCAAGGGTCCGCCTCGCACGCGGATCATGGTCTTGTTCAACCAGAAGGATGGTCGGATCCCTACCATGGACGGCGCGTTCGCCATGGCAGGTATGAACGACATCCTTCAGCGGGCCGGATCAACACACCATGTCCTATCTGGCAGCCAGGCCTACGGGGGCTGGAGCCTTCGAACGACAGATGTTCCAACCGAACGCAACTTAAATGCCTTGCGAGGATGGATCACCCAAGTCATCCCAGACTGGTCCCGCGATCTGTGGGTCGGTCTTCCTCAGTCCACCAGCTATCTCGTGATATATGGTGTTCCTAAATACCGTGTTGGGGGGAATCCTACGATCTTCTCTGACATCGACAGCTTGTTCAAGGCCTCGCCCTTGAAACCGCATTACATCACAACTGCCCGTCCCCGGGTCATCAACTCTGAATCGAAGAACTCCACCTCGGTGACGGTGTACTTCAATATCTGGGATTCCCAAGCTGGGACCCGCGCGAAGGCCTTGAACAACAAGACCATCAACATCTTCGGCAGGGCGTGCCTCATTAGGTCCACCCCTCGTCACCCCGGTGTCCTCTTTTGCAAGAACTGTTGCAAGTGGGGGCACGCTAACTTCATGTGCCGGACCCGTCGCAGGTGCCCTATCTGCGGCAAGTCTCATACTCGGGACGAGCATCGCCACCATGTGAGCTGTTGCAAGGGCAAGCCCAAGCAACTCCCAAAGCCCATCCCTCCCACCCCGGAGGAGATTCTTACTTGCCCCCATTGTGTACATTGTATCAACTGCAGGAAGGAGGGCCACGACGCCGAGTCATCGAAATGTCTGTTCTGGTACGCGAGGTTCAACCGCGCCCAGATCAACTCTCTCAACAAGCAGGTGCGTGATCGTCAAGATTGTGGCCAGCTTCAATCTAACCCAGTCCTTCCGAATGTTTAGTACAACATTACAGAAGATTAGGGTTATTTCTTTCAATATTGCTAAGTCACCGAACGACCTTGTAGTACTCCTCAAATTGCAATGTAAATCATTGGACATCGTATTCTTACAAGAGCCTCCCTGGAGGCTCATTCACCACGCTCCTTCTGCGCATGACAAGGAAGGTATGGCAGTATGGGGCTCGCCCCGTCACCCTAAGTGGACCTGCATGGTCCCTCCCACCGAGCCTGAGACACGCCCGCGTGTCATGGCCTACATAAATAAAAGATTGGACATCCTCTGCCCAACTTACCGTTGAGATCTTATCGACGATCGAGATGTAATGGTAATCTCCCTGTTCACAGGTGACGAGCCCATGCACCTCATGAATGTATACTCAGATGCCAATTGTTGTGCAGAATCACTCCCAGCCATGGATTATATGGCCGGAGACTTCAACTGTCACTCCAGGGAATGGGACGATGCCTGGCGTTGGGGTCACCCTACTGTCGGGTGCCGAGCTCACGCTAGGTGCCCAATCTGCGGTCAGCCTCATCGCGAACACGAGCATTGCTCGCACGCGACATGCTGCAAGGGTCAGCCCAAGGCTAACCCTCCTATCGACCCCACTCCCCCGGAGGTCACCACCTGCCCTCACACTCGGAGGTGCATTAATTGTCGCAAGGAAGGTCACATCGCCACAGATCGGCGGTGTGAATTCTGGACCGCTCGTTTCGATCGTCCCAAGATAGATTCTCTACGCCAAGGTACGTGTTATTCAACAACATGGCAGGCAAATCGCTCAATCACATCCTGTTTAATGGTTAGATCGCTAATCAGTAAATTACATGTTTGTACTTTTAACATTGCGAAGTCCTACAAGTCTCTGAATGTATTTCTCGAACGTGAATGTAATAAATTCAACATTCTGTTTCTCCAAGAGCCGCCCTGGCGATTGATAAGACATGCCCCCTCAGCTACGGATAAGGAGGGCTCCGAGGTGATTGGTTCGCCTCATCATCCACAATGGTCGTGCCTCGCACCGGCCGTGGCCCCTGGGACAAAGCCTCGTGTTTTGACCTATATTTCTAGATGTTTGGACACTATGCGTCCAACGTACCATCGAGACCTTATCGACAATCGGGATGTTATGATCATCTCCCTCTTTGTGGGGAATGAACCTATTCATCTCATGAACATTTACTCCGACAACCAGCACAGAGGCATCGACCTCATTGCCGATCGTGCGCATCGACTTCCCCAGCTACATCATACGTCAGGGGATTTCAATTGTCACTCGAGCCAGTGGGACGACGAAGTCACTCACCACCGGGCGAAGGCGGTGCTCCTAATGGACACTGCTGCCACTCTGGGCCTGGAATATGCTCCACCCCAGAACATCGGGCCTACCTTTGTGTCCCGAGCCGATGAGAATATCAGGTCCGTCATAGTGTTGTGTTGTGCTCTGTCGCAATCGAATGGCATTGACCTCTGCCCTCGCAGGCTCACAGACTGCCGTCAGCCACACATAGGTTCCCAGTGCAACCGTAGTGTGCAACAGTCTAACCGAGCCTGGGCACGTCTAGCTTGGCTGTTTGGTACCCCATTCAGTTAGCAGTTCATGCAACCAAGACTGGATAGCTCAGTGGTTAGAGCATCCACCCGGAGATGGGAAGGTCCTTGGTTCAAACCCAGGTCTGGTCATTCTTTTCTGTCACTTGTATCTCAACAGGGAGCTTGTCGAACTGCCTCCTGGAGCCAAGGCCATCCCCTCTGGCTGGGTCTTCAAGACCAAACGCACTCCTGATGGCAAGGTCGAACGCTTCAAGGGTCGTATTGTGGCCAAGGGCTGCAGCCAACGTCCTGGGATCGACTACTCTGAGACCTATGCCCCCACCTTCCGTCCTGCTGCCTTTCGTAACGCCCTTGCAGCTGCTGGGATTGAGGACATGCACCTTCGTTCCTGCAACTTCTCCTCTGTCTTCACTAACGGCGACTTGGACGAAGTCATCAACATGCGCCAGCCTGAGGGCTTCCACCAAGGTGGTCCCAACATGGTGTGCCTGCTCAAGAAGTCGCTCTACGGCCTCAAGCAAGGTGCCAGGCAGTGGAACAAGAAGCTGCATGCAACGCTTCTGGACATGGGATTCACTCAACTCCAGTCTGATCGGTCTGTCTACATCTATGCTCATGGAGATGTCCACAGCATCCTCCCCATCTACATTGACGACGTGACTCTGGCCTCCAAGAGCAAGGAGGCACTGGATCAAACTGTGGAGGAGCTCTCCAAGCGGTTCAAGCTGCGTGAGTTGGGTGAAACCAAGTTCATCCTCGGTGTTGAAGTCATCAGGGATCGTCCCAACCAGTCCATCTCCCTCTCCCAGCGCCAGTACATCATCGACATCCTTGCTCGTTATGGTTTTGAGTCCTGCAGCCCTGTAGGCACTCCTCTCCCTCCTGGAATCAAGCTCTCCAAGTCCATGGGTCCTATCACCCAGGAAGAGATTGAGTTCATGCGCAGCATCCCCTACCTCAGCATCCTTGGTGCCATCCTCTACCTTGCCACCATGACTCGTCCTGACATCTCCTACGCCGTTGGCTTCCTTGGCCGCTTCAGCGCCAATCCAGGACCTCGTCACTGGGCTGCTCTCAAGTACCTCCTTCGCTACCTCAAGGGCTCTATGGATTACAAGCTCACCTACAGTGGAAAAGGCGTCAGCTCGGTCACATTTGAGACCTACTGTGATGCCTCCCATGGTGACTGCCTTGATTCTGGACGCTCTTTTTTCTTTTTCTTTTTCTTTTTCTTTATTTTGAAATCAGGTTTTGTATTCCGGGGCACAATAGCAGTCTGGTCGCTATCAGGCATACAAAGAGAGCGCAAGCGTCACTAACTAAGTACTACTGCAATTATGAAACACGTAAATTTGATGATTTGGAGACGCCCGGCACTTGAGGTTTTACCCCCAACCAGCAGACAGACGATGATAGGCCTTGCGGCACTAACAGATCAGTATATTGAGTCGGCGTTCCCACCCAGTCCCATCCAATCTGCACCAGTACCAGTCCGCCACAAAGTGTTATGGGCCCTGGGGGCACACCTTGCCTGCCCCCGAACAGTGTCCCTCACAGTAACCGCACTTCGGGTACCCCTCATCCACATCAGTTGCAAGGACTGACACGTCAGGGTACCTACCCAACTCCCTTCACGCGAAAGCTTTAACCAGCAAAGACCAGCCCAAACCAAGCGAGGCCGTCCACTCTCAACCATCCCCCTGTGGGGCGTATTCAAACCCAAAGGCAAAAGCCTTTGGGTTATCTTCTAAGAACCAAACGAGCTCCCAGACGTAGCGGGGGTCCCGATCGGCGGTCTCCAGCACTCCGCACTGGGTAAAGATATGATGCCTAGTTTGCATCGGACAACCACACTTGCACTTGTGCAAGTCTTTGTTACGAATATTGAACTGTTGGCGATATTCGCCAGTCGGTGCATGATTGAGAATGGCTCTGCACATCCGTGCACAAAGCGCATTGTTCTCGTTGACATGTCGGAGCCATACTCCCCTGTTGGAGTAGGTCGGACGAATTGGCTTCCCCTTGGGGTCGCGCAGCACCATGAACTGATGCCCTAGATAGTCTGGGTTGCGTGCCTGAGTAGCCCATGCGTCCAGTGCGGAGTTGGCAACGTGCTTACGCACACTATCGAGAGAAGTAGTGGGTCTCACTCCTGCCGGAGTAGGAGGGAGGCTCCGCGCGTGCAAATGAGCACAATGTTGAAGACCCCACTTCCGCTTTGAAGGGGTCTCAATGAAATCCACCTGTCTGTCCGCCTTGGCGGCAAACCAGGTGTGGAGGGCCTTACAGGTTGCAAGCGAATGTGCCTGGCCCGAATGGATCCCCGGATCAACTGCTCTCTTAGCCATGACCAGAGAGTCAGTAAATATCGCAATTCGATCACAATCTTCTAGGGCCGTAGCCCTTCCGACTGCCATACGAATCGCTAGGAGCTCGGCATCCGACGACAGAACACGTCCTGCCACCGTGACTCCCTTGCTCCGTTGGTTGCCTAGGCCTTCGTAAACGTAGGCCATGGTCACATTATGCCTGGTGGCCTTGGGGGCAGACGTGTCCACCCCCATGCACACCGTGCGGATGTTGGTACTCAGAGAGTTCTATAGAGTGTTCAGTTCCTGTCGGCGCCTTTCAAAGATATCTTCACCGTACCACTGGAAACTGTTGAAGTGGACTTGGGCCCCATAGAGGTCCATCATCCTAGATCCTGGAGTGTTTTCGACCGCACATGGCTCGACTTTCTCTGTCAGTTTGGGCAGTCCCCTTAGGGTCTGGCCTATAGCATCCTTTACACTGCCGCGGTTCACTGGGGAAAGGTGATGGGCGGCCCCATAGTGGGGGGAGGCACTCCCCCTGTGTTCCTCCGGTAGGAGGGATCACAGAGGGTGGGTGTCAGATAATGTCGCCGTTCAGAACACAGCACGCTGTGAAAGCTTCCGAAGGTGAAGACGAATGGGTGGGAGGCCTGCGAGGCACTCCACTCCTCCAGTGGGAGACGTACAAAACGCTCCTATTATCCAGCATGCTGCCTTACGCTGCATGGAGGTTAGAATTTTGAGTGCGCCTTGGATTTTGGCGCCCTCATAATACCACAACCTATGTCCGTATGTGCAGATGGGTATCACACACGCTCGGAACAGGATGCGTTTGTTCTTGGGCGGCAGCCCTCGAGTGGAATTGCCAAGCATCCTCATCGCCATTACGGTGGTGAGAGCCTTGGTCGAGTAGTACCGGATATGTTCTTTGAAGGACAAGAACCGGTCGAAGAAGAAGCCCAAGTAGCACCAATACTGCTTGGGTTTCAGAGGGGTGTCCCCTGTGAAGGGGGCATATCCGAGGTCAAGGGGCATACGGAAGTCCGTATGGCCTTTGGAAAAGTGGAAGAGTTCTGTCTTGTCGTGTTCCAAGACGAGCCCTGCCTTTGGACAAGTGGAAGAGTTCTGTCTTGTCATGTTCCAAGACGAGCCCTGCCTTTGTAAACATATTGAAGAGGCACTGGTATGCATGGTAGAGATGCACGCAGTTCTCTTCGATATTGCGAGACTGGACGATGATGGTACCATCGTCCACATATGAGATCAAGGTAGCGAGTTTCCCCTCTGGCCTCAACCGAAACTGCTTCATGATTGGAGCTATAACAAGGGCCGACAGCACGGGTGAGAGGGCAGAGCCCTGTCCCACCCCCACGTCCACCCGGAAAGGATCCGAAGTAGAGCCATTCCACACATACGATGTGTGGCGCTCCACCAGGTAGGATTCAAAGAAGGTCACCACCATAGGGTGGAAGCCTTGCTTGCGAAGTACCTCGAGTAAGAACTCGTGGTTGATGGACGGAAAGAACTGAGTGATGTTGAAGGCCACTACGCTTGTCTTAAGTCCTGCTGCCCACCCCGTCCGCACCAAGTGTGTCAGGAATAGGCCTGCATCTTCGGTGGAGCGCTGACGCACCCCTCCCATTTGATTTGGATCGACAAGATCATACTTGATCATGTCAAATTGAAAACGGTTGGAAATCCTCTTCTCAACCAATTTACCAAGGGTGTTCAAGAGCACGATGGGTCTGAACGCCTTTGGGGCGGAGTAGGACGGCTTGTTCAGTTTCGGTATGATGATTGAAAGCGAGTCCTTAAAGTGCTTTGGCCAGTGCCCGGTTTTTATGCAGGCATTGGCCAAGTCCATCACGACCTTTTCGCATTCAGGTACAGTGAAGATATACTTCAGGTGCTGCCATGTAACATGGTCAGGGCCCAGAGCGGAGCGGGATGAGCATGCTTCTAGGGCCTGTCTCATTTCCAGGAGGGAGAAGACTGGCCATTCCCTGACAGGCTCATTGGGGAGTTCGTCCAGAAGACTCAGATCGACCGGTCGGTCGTTGGCCGCATTGTAGGTGCCATGCAAGGCTCCCCAAAGCTGGTCGAGATTGTGACAAGGCTGTCCGTTATGTTGGATAGCCTCGCACGGCGGGTTCTTGCGCTCCTTGACCCAGTCCATTAGGTCCCAGGGGCGCTTGTCTGTTTCTGAGATGTCCTTGATGCGCTCATCAAAGAACTCTCGCCTCGTCTTCTTTACAAGACGTCGAAATGCACCACGAGTTTCAGCAGAGTCATCCGCTTTCCACTCATCGTACGCCTTCTGACATTCGTCAGTCCACCACCTTTTTGAGCGGGGGGTGATAATGTATTCTTCAGAGTGGGCGAACCACGCATCAGAGAACACCTTTTCAATAGCCACAGAGAGTTCCTCCACTCCTTCTGCGGTATTGAGATCGTACAGGTCGGAGAGACCAGGCATCTCCTTTTCGACCTGCATAAAGAACGGGGCCACCGCATCCTCCTTGAGGGTGCGGCCCTTGATATGATCAGCGTGTGTGCCGAGTTTGATAACGGAGGACAGCGGGTAATGATCTGAAGTCCCCTTAAGGTCCTGGTCGCTGAGCGGTGCGGCTGACAGGACGTAGGCAGGTTGAACGAATACCATGTCTATTACAGACTTGATATTTGCGTCGGCATAGGACACATAGGCGGGTCCTGGATTTACAGGTGGGGAATATTCCACACCTAGACGGGCTGCTGTTTCCAGCAGTAGGATCGCTGTATCCCCATGGTTTGGAACGGCATCGTCCCATTCCCTGGAGTTTTTTTTTGTTTTTTTTTTTGTTTTTTTTTGTTTTTTTTTTTGTTTTTTTTTGTTTTTTTTTTTGTTTTTTTTTGTTTTTTTTTGTTTTTTTTTTTGTTTTTTTTTGTTTTTTTTTTTGTTTTTTTGAAATCAGCTTTTATATAACGGGGCACGATGGCAGTCCGGTCGCTATCAACATACAGAGAAAGCGCGAGCGTCACTAACTAAGTACTACTGCAATTATGAGACATAAACTGTTGACGATTTGGAGACGCCCAGCGCTTGAAGTTTTACCCCCAACCAGCAGACAGACGATGAAAGGCCTTGCGGCACTAACAGATCGGTATGTTAAGTCGGCATTCCCACCCAGCCCAGTCCAATCCCCACCAGTACCAGTCCGCCACAAGGTGTTATGGGCCCCGGGGGCACACCTTGCCTGCCCCCGAACGGTGTTCCTCACAGTAACCGCACTTCGGGTACCCCTCATCCACATCAGTTGCAAGGACTGACATGTTGGGGTACCTACCCAACTCCCTTCACACGAGACCTTTAACTAGCAGAGGCCGGTCCAAACCAGATGAGGCCGCGTCCTCTCAACCATCCCCCTGTGGGGCGTATTGGAACCCAAAGGCAAAAGCTTTTGGGTTATCCTCTAAAAACCACACGAGTTCTCGCACGAAGCGGGGATCCCGGTCGTATGTTTGCAGTACACCGCACTGTGTGAAAATATGGTGACGAGTTTGCACCGGACAGCCGCATTCACATTCGTGATCGTCATGGCCAGGTATGCGGAACCGGGAGTAGTACTCTCCAGTAGGCGCGTGGTTGAGGATGGCTCTGCACATACGTGCACAAAGCGCATTGCTCTCATTAACATGTCGGAGCCACACTCCCCCATTGGAGTATGTCGGACGAGTTGGCTTCCCCTTGGGGTCGCGCAGCACCATGAACTGATGCCCTAGATAATCTGGGTTGCGTGCCTGAGTAGCCCACGCGTCCAGTGCAGAGTCGGCAACGTGCTTGCGCACGCTATCGAGAGAAGTAGCGGGTCTCACCCCTGTAGGAGTGGGAGGGAGGCTCCGCACGTGCAAATGAGCACGATGTTGAAGACCCCACTTCAGTTTTGAAGGGGTCTCAATGAAATCCACCCGTCTGTCCGCCTTGGCGGCAAACCAGGTGTGGAGGGCCTTACAGGTTGCAAGCGAATGTGCCTGGCCCGAATGGATCCCCGGATCGACTGCTCTCTTAGCCATGGCCAGAGAGTCAGTGAATATCGCAATCCGATCACAATCTTCTAGGGCCGTAGCCCTTCCAATTGCCATGCGAATCGCTAGGAGCTCAGCATCAGAAGACAGGACACGTCCTGCCACCATGACTCCTTTGCTCCGTTGGTTGCCTAGGCCTTCGTACACGTACGCCGTGGTCACATTATGCCTGGTGGCTTTGGGGACAGACACCTCCACCCCCATGCACACCGTGCGAACGTTGGTACTCAGAGAGTTCCAAAGAGTATTCAGTTCCTGTCGGCGATGTTCAAAGATATCTTCTCCGTACCGCTGGAAACTGTTGAAGTGGACTTAGGCCCCATAGAGGTCCATCATCCTAGATCCTGGAGTGTTTTCGACTGCACATGGCTCGAACTTCTCCGTCAGTTTGGGTAGTCCCCTGAGGGTCTGGCCTATGGCGTCCTTTACGCGGCCGCGGTTCACCGGGGAGAGGTGACAGGCGGCCCCATAATGGGGGGAGGCACTTCCCCTGTGTTCCTCTGGTAATAGGGAGCGCAAGGGGTGTGTGTCAGATAATGTCGCCGTTCAGAACACAGCACGCTGTGAAAGCTTCCGAAGGTGAAGACGAATGGGTGGGAGGCCTGCGAGGCACTCCACTCCTCCAGTAGGAGACGTACGGAACGCTCCTATTATCCAGCATGCTGCCTTACGCTGCATGGAGGTTAGAATTTTGAGTGCGCCTTGGATTTTGGCGCCCTCATAGTACCACAGCCTATGTCCGTACGTGCAGATGGGTATCACACACGCTCAGAACAAGATGCGCTTGTTCTTGGGCGAGAGCCCTCGAGTAGAATTGCCAAGCATTCTCATTGCCATTACGGTGGTGAGAGCCTTGGTTGAATAGTACCAGATATGTTCTTTGAAAGACAAAAACCGGTCGAAGAAGAATCCCAAGTATCGCCAATACTGCTTGGGTTTCAGAGGGGTGTCCCCTGTGAAGGGGGCATATCCGAGGTCAAGGGGCATACGGAAGTCTGTGTGGCCTTTGGAGAAATGGAAGAGTTCTGTCTTGTCATGTTCCAAGACGAGCCCTGCCTTTGTAAACATATTGAAGAGGCACTGGTATGCATGGTAGAGATGCACGTAGTTCTCTTCGATATCGCGAGACTGGACAATGATAGTGCCATCGTCCACATATGAGATCAAGGTAGCGAGTTTCCCCTCTGGCCTCAATTGGAAGAGCTTCATGATTGGAGCTATGACAAGGGCAGACAATACGGGTGAGAGGGCCGAGCCCTGTCCCACCCCCACGTCCGCCCGGAAAGGATCCGAAGTAGAGCCATTCCACACGTAGGATGTGTGGCGCTCCACCAGGTAGGATTCAAAGAAGGTCACCACCATTGGGTGGAAGCCTTGCTTGCGAAGCACCTCGAGTAAGAACTCGTGATTGATGGACGGAAAGAACTGAGCGATGTCGAAGGCCACCACGCTCGTCTTGAGTCCTGCTGCCCATCCCGTTCGCACCAAGTGCGTCAGGAATAGTCCTGCGTCTTTGGTGGAGCGCTGACGCACCCCTCCCATTTGATTTGGATCGACAAGGTCGTACTTGATCATGTCAAACTGAAAACGGTTGGAAATCATCTTTTCAACCAATTTACCAAGGGTGTTCAAGAGCACAATGGGTCTGAACGCCTTTGGGGCGGAGTAGGACAGCTTATTCGGTTTCGGTATGATAATCAAAAGCGAGTCCTTGAAGTGTTTTGGCCAGTGCCCAGTTTTTATGCAGGCATTGGCCAAGTCCATCACGACCTTTTCGCATTCAGGTACAGTGAAGATATACTTCAGGTGCTGCCATGTAACATGGTCAGGGCCCAGAGCGGAGCGGGATGAGCATGCTTCTAGGGCCTGTCTCATTTCCAGGAGGGAGAAGACTGGCCATTCCCTGACAGGCTCATTGGGGAGTTCGTCCAGAAGACTCAGATCGACCGGTCGGTCGTTGGCCGCATTGTAGGTGCCATGCAAGGCTCCCCAAAGCTGGTCGAGATTGTGACAAGGCTGTCCGTTATGTTGGATAGCCTCGCACGGCGGGTTCTTGCGCTCCTTGACCCAGTCCATTAGGTCCCAGGGGCGCTTGTCTGTTTCTGAGATGTCCTTGATGCGCTCATCAAAGAACTCTCGCCTCGTCTTCTTTACAAGACGTCGAAATGCACCACGAGTTTCAGCAGAGTCATCCGCTTTCCACTCATCGTACGCCTTCTGACACTCGTCAGACCACCACTTCTTAGAGCGGGGGGTGATAATGTATTCTTCTGAGTGGGCGAGCCACGCATCAGAGAACACCTTTTCAATCGCCACAGAGAGTTCCTCCACTCCTTCTGCGGTGTTGAGATCGTACAGGTCGGAGAGACCGGGCATCTCCTTTTCGACCTGCATAAAGAACGGGGCCACCGCATCCTCCTTGAGGGTGCGGCCCTTGATACGCTCGGCATGGTTGCTGAGTTTGATAACAGAGGATAGTGGATAGTGATCTGAGGTCCCCTTGAGGTCATGATCTCTCAGCGGGGCTGCTGAGAGAACGTAGGCAGGTTGAACGAACACCATGTCTATCACGGACTTGATGTTCGCATCGGCGTAGGACACATATGTGGGTCCTGGATTAGCAGGTGGGGAGTACTCCACACCTAGGCGGGCTGCTGTTTCCAACAGTAGAATAGCTGTATCTCCATGATTTGGAACGGCATCGTCCCACTCCCTGGAATGACAGTTGAAGTCTCCAGCCATGTAGTCCATGGCCGGTAGTGATTCTGCGCAGCGATCGAGCAAGCGAATTGCTTGGTGGTCAGCATCTGAGTATACATTCATGAGATGCATGGGCTCGTCCTCTGTGAACAGGGAGATGACCATTACGTCTCGATCGTCAATCAAGTCTCGACGGTAAGTTGGGCGAAGGACGTCCAATCTCTTATTTACATAGGCCATGACGCGCGGACATGTCTCAGGCTCAGTGGGAGGGACCATGCAGGTCCATTTAGGGTGGCGGGGGGAGCCCCATACCGCCGTACCTTCCTTGTCATGCGCAGAAGGGGCGTGGCGAACGAGCCTCCAGGGAGGCTCTTGTAAGAAGACGATATCCAACGATTTACATTGCGATTCGAGGAGTACTACAAGGTCATTGGGAGACTTAGCAATATTAAAAGACAAAACCCTAATCTTCCGTAATGTTGTACTAAACATTAGGAAGGACTGGGTTAGATTGAAGCCGTCCACGATCTTGACGATCACGCACCTGCTTGTTGAGAGAGTCGATCTGGGCGCGATTGAACCTCGCGTACCAGAACGGACAGTTTGACGACTCGGCGTCGTGGCCTTCCTTCCTGCAGTTGATACAACGTACACGATGGGGGCAAGTAGGGATCTCCTCCGCGGTGGGAGGGATAGGCTTTGGGAGTTGCTTGGGCTTGCCCTTGCAACAGCTCGCGTGGTGGCGATGCTTGTCCCGAGTATGAGACTCGCTGCAGATGGGGCACCTGCGACGGGTTCGGCACATGAAATCAGGATGTCCCCACTTGCAGCAATTCTTGCAGAAGGGGACGCCGGGTTGACGAGGAGTGGACCTGATGAGGCACTTCCTGCCGAGGATATTGATGGTCTTGTTGTTCAAGGCCTTCGCACGGGTCCCTGCTTGGGAGTCCCAGATGTTGAAGTACACAGTCACCGACGTGGATGACTTGGACTCGGAGTTGATCACCCAGGGGCGGGCAGTCGGAATATAGTGCTCGCTCAAGGGCAAAGCCTCGAAAGCACTGTCGATGTCAGAGTAGACCGTTAGGTTACCCCTGACTTTGTATTTTGGAACCCCATGTATCGCTAGATAACTGGTGGACTGTGGAAGCCTGACCCACAAGTTGCGGGACCAGGCTGGAAGGACTTGGGTGATCCAACCACGTGCGGCATTTAAGTCGCGCTCGTTTGGAACATCCGTCGTTCTGAGACTCCAACCCCCATAGGCCTGACTGCCTGAGAGGACTCGGAGTTCTGATCCGGCACGCTGAAGGATGTCATTCATCCCCCTCATGACGAACGTGCCGTCAATCTTGGGAATCTGTCCATCCTTCTCGTTGAAGAGGACCATGATCTGTGTGCGAGGTGGACCCTTGGTCGTAGATGCAGCGATCACCATCTTCTTCTTCTTCTGCTTCTTCCCACTCGAGACGGGGCCAGCAGTGATCGGAGGAGGGTGAACCTGGGGTAGAGGAGGTACAGGGCCGCCATTGATAACCTTGGCGATCTGCATTGGAGTTAAATCAGGTCGAGCCTTCCCCCACATGGCGGCAGCCTCGACGTAATTCATTTTATGGACTGGGTCAAGGAGCGCAAGAACCCGCCGTGTGAGGCTATCCAATATGACGGACAGCCTTGTCACAACCTCGACCAGCTTTGGGGTGCCTTACATGGCACTTACAATGCGGCCAACGACCGACCGGTCGATCTGAGTCTACTGGACGAACTCCCTGACGAGCCTGTCAGGGAATGGCCAGTGTTCTCTCTATTAGAAATGAAGCAAGCCCTTGAGGCATGCTCATCTCGCTCTGCTCCGGGTCCTGACCATGTTACATGGCAGCACCTGAAGTATATCTTTGCCGTACCTGAATGTGAAAAGGTCGTGATGGAGTTGGCCAATGCCTGCATAAAAACCGGGCACTGGCCAAAACATTTCAACGACTCGCTTTCGATTATAATACCGAAACCGAACAAGCCGTCCTATTCCGCCCCAAAGGCGTTCAGACCCATCGTGCTCTTGAACACCCTTGGTAAATTGGTTGAAAAGATGATTTCCAACCGCTTTCAGTTTGACATGATCAAGTACGATCTCATCAATCCAAATCAAATGGGAGGAGTGCGTCAGCGCTCCACCGAAGACGCTGGCCTCTTCCTGACGCACTTGGTGCGAACGGGGTGGGCAGCAGGGTTAAAGACAAGCGTTGTTGCCTTTGACATCGCCCAGTTCTTCCCATCTATCAACCACGAGTTCTTACTCGAGGTACTTCGAAAGCAAGGCTTCCACCCGATGGTGGTGACCTTCTTTGAGTCTTACCTGGTGGAGCGCCACACATCTTATGTGTGGAATGGCTCTACTTCGGAACCGTTCCGGGCGGACGTAGGGGTGGGTCAGGGCTCGGCCCTCTCACCCGTGCTATCTGCCCTTGTCATAGCTCCAATCATGAAGCTGTTTCGATTGAGGCCAGAGGGGAAACTCGCTACCTTGATCTCCTACGTGGACGATGGCACCATCATTGTCCAATCACGCGATATCGAGGAGAACTGTGTGCATCTCTATCATGCATACCAGTGTCTTTTCGACATGTTTACAAAGGCAGGGCTCGTCTTGGAACACAACAAGACAGAACTCTTCCACTTCTCCAAGGGCCACACGGACTTCCGTATGCCCCTTGACCTCGGATACGCCCCCTTCACAGGGGACACGCCTCTGAAACCCAAGCAGTACTGGCGCTACTTGGGCTTCTTCTTGGACCGGTTCTTGTCCTTCAAAGAACATATCCGGTACTACTCGACCAAGGCTCTCACTACCGTAATGGCAATGAGGATGCTTGGTAATTCTACTCGTGGGCTGTCGCCCAAGAACAAACGCATCTTGTTCCGAGCGTGTGTGATACCCATCTGCACATACGGACATAGGTTGTGGTACTATGAGGGCGCCAAGATTCAAGGCGCACTCAAAATTCTAACCTCCATGCAGCGCAAAGCAGCATGCTGGATAATAGGAGCGTTCCGTACGTCTCCTACCGGGGGAGTGGAGTGCCTAGCGGGCCTCCCACCCATTCGACTTCACCTTCGGAAGCTCTCACAACGTGCTGTGTTCCGAACGGCGACGTTATCTGACACACATCCCTTGCGTTCCCTCCTACCAGAGGAACATAGGGGTAGTGCCTCCCCCCATTATGGGGCCGCTTGTCACCTTTCCCCGGTGAACCGCGGCCGCGTAAAGGACGCTATAGGTCAGACCCTCAGGGGACTGCCCAAACTGACGGAGAAATTCGAGCCATGTGCGGTCGAAAATACTCCAGGATCTAGGATGATGGACCTCTATGGGGCCCAAGTCCACTTCAACAGCTTCCAGTGGTACGGCGAAGATATCTTCGAGCGACGCCGGCAGGAACTGAACACTCTATGGAACTCTTGGAGTACAAACAACCGCACGGTGTGCATGGGGGTGGACGCGTCCGTCCCCAAGACCACCAGGCATAATGCGACCGCGGCCTACGTATACGAAGGCTTAGGCAATCAACGGAGCAAGGGAGTCACGGTGGCAGGACGTGTCCTGTCATCCGACGCCGAGCTCCTAGCGATTCGCATGGCAGTTGGAAGGGCTACGGCCCTAGAAGATTGTGATCGGATTGCGATATTCACTGACTCGCTGGCCATGGCTAAGAGAGCAGTCGATCCGGGGATCCATTCGGGCCAGGCTTTTTCGCTTGCAACCTGTAAGGCCCTCCGCACCTGGTTTGCCGCCAAGGCGGACAGACAGGTGGATTTCATCGAGACCCCTTCAAAGTTGAAATGGGGTCTTCAACATCATGCTCATCTGCACGCGCGGAGCCTCCCTCCTACTCCGGCAGGAGTGAGACCCGCTACTTCCCTCGATAGCGTGCGAAAGCATGTTGCCGACTCTGCACTGGACGCGTGGGCTACTCAGGCACGCAACCCAGACTATTTAGGGCACCAGTTCATGGTGCTGCGCGACCCCAAGGGGAAGCCAACGCGTCCGACATACTCCAATGGGGGAGTATGGCTCCGACATGTAAACGAGAGTAATGCGCTTTGTGCACGGATGTGCAGAGCCATTCTCAACCACGCGCCTACTGGAGAGTACTACTCCCGGTTCCGCATACCTGGCCATGATGATCACGAATGTGAATGCGGCTGTCCGGTGCAAACTCGTCACCATATTTTCACGCAGTGCGGTGTACTGCAAACATACGATCGGGATCCCCGCTTTGTGCGAGAACTCGTTTGGTTTTTAGAGGACAACCCAAAGGCCTTTGCTTTCGGGTTCCAATACGCCCCACAGGGGGATGGTTGAGAGAACGCGGCCTCGTCTGGTCTGGACTGGCCTCTGCTGGTTAAAGGTCTCGCGTGAAGGGAGTTGGGTAGGTACCCCGACATGTCAGTCCTTGCAACTGATGTGGATGAGGGGTACCCGAAGCGCGGTTACCGTGAGGGACACCGTTCGGGGGCAGGCAAGGTGTGCCCCCGGGGCCCATATCACCTTGAGGCGGACTGGTACTGGTGGGGATTGGACTGGACTGGGTGGGAATGCCGACTCAACATACTGATTTGCTAGCGCCGCAAGGCCCTTCATCGTCTGTCTGCTGGTTGGGGGTAAAACTTCAAGCGCCGGGCGTCTCCAAATCGTCAATATTTGTGTTTCATAATTGCAGTAGTACTTAGTTAGTGACGCTCGCGCTTCCTTTGTATGTTGATAGCGACCGGACTGCCACCGTGCCCCGGTATATAAAAACTGATTTATAAAAAAAAAAAAAAAAAAAAAAAGACGTAATTCATTTTCGTCTTGCCCCCCTTGGCAACGACGTTCCACGGTCTGGGGGCCGTGGGTTTAGGGATGGGCTTCTTGGGGGGCGAAGGCGGTGCTCCTTATGGACACTGCTGCTACTTTGGGTTTGGAGTACGCTCCACCCCAGAACATCGGGCCTACCTTTGTATCCCGAGCCGATGAGAACATCAGATCCGTCATAGACCTGGTATTCCTTCCCCCTCCTGAGATTATCGCGAGCGCTCCGCTCCGGAACCTCCCCCTTCAAGGAGAGTCGGACCACGTTCCGCTCACCTCTGTCATCCGCCTCGACCATGCGGTCAAGAGGATCCAAGGCCGTACTCTGAAACCCAAGTCGGATTCAGAGACGGAGTTCTTAGTGCAAGTCATGCAAGATTTGCCGGCGCTTAATGGTGTACACGACCTCGGTACCAGAGAGGGGATTGACTCCCTCTCCTCTGCTATCGAGGACGTATTCAACAGAGTTTGGCTTGCCCACTCTGAAGAATACATCGTCACTCCTCATTCAAAAAAGTGGTGGGATGAAGAGTGTCAAAAGGCGTACGACGAATATCAAGGGGATAACTCCCCCGAGACTCGTCGTGCATTCCGGTCTGTTGTAAGAAAGACCAAACGCGAGTTCTTTGATGAGCGCATCAAAGATATCTCAGAAACTCATGCCCGTCCTTGGGATCTTATGTCCTGGATCAAGGAGCGCAAAAACCCTCCGAGCGAGGCTATCCAATTCAACGGAGAGCCTTGTCACGAACTCGGCCAGCTTTGGGGTGCCTTACACGGCACCTACAACGCGGCCAACGATCGTCCGATCGATACGAGCGTACTGGAACCGCTGGAGGACCTCGATGTCCGAGAGTGGCCGGTGTTCTCTTCTTTGGAGTTGCGAGAGGCTCTCCAAGCGTGCTCGTCGCGCTCTGCCCCAGGTCCTGACCATGTAACATGGGCTCACCTGAAGTACATCCTCGCCGCACCCGAGTGCGAGCGTCTCATCATCGATTTGGCCAACGCATGCATGGAGGTGGGGCATTGGCCGAAACACTTTAAGGATTCGGTATCGGTTATTATCCCTAAACCGAATAAACCGTCCTATGAGACGCCAAAGGCGTTCAGGCCCATTGTGCTCCTGAACACCCTCGGCAAATTGGTTGAAAAGATGATTTCCAACCGCTTTCAGTTCGACATGATCAAGTATGATCTTGTCGATCCAAATCAAATGGGAGGGGTGCGTCAGCGCTCCACCGAAGACGCCAGCTTATACCTGACACACTTGGTGCGAACAGGCTGGGCCAAGGGGTATCACACGAGCGTGTTGGCTTTCGACATTGCTCAGTTCTTCCCCTCGATCAACCACGAGTTCCTACTCGAGGTACTTCGCAAGATGGGCTTTCACCCTCGGGTGGTGGCCTTCTTTAAATCTTACCTGGTGGAGAGACACACGTCCTACGTGTGGAACAACTACACCTCGGAACCATTCCGTGCAGATGTTGGAGTGGGCCAGGGCTCTGCCCTGTCCCCAGTCCTGTCTGCACTCATCGTAGCTCCTATCATGAAGCTATATCGCATACGGGAGCGGGGCCTTGGCACCACTCATATCCTATGTGGATGACGGATCCTTCGCGGCTCAGTCTCCAGACATCGCAACGAACTGCGTGATGCTTCGCCACGCGTACGCGGTTATGTTCGACTTATTCACAGCAGCGGGCTTGGTGATGGAACACACCAAGAACGAGCTGTTCCACTTCAGTAGAGCGCATTCCGGCTGGGATCGCCCTATCGACCTTGGGTTCGCCCCCTTCACAGGGGACACCCCTCTCAAACCCAAGAAGTTTTGGAGATACTTGGGTTTCTACTTTGATCGGAAGCTCACGTTCCAGGAGCACGTACGATACTACACTTGCAAAGCACTCACCACCGTTATGGCGATGAGAATGTTGGGCAACTCTACTCGAGGGTTAACTCCCAAGAACAAGCAGATCTTATTCCGTGCTTGCGTCCTCCCGGTCGCAACGTACGGACATAGACTCTGGTACTATGAAGGAGCCAAGAACGTTGGCGCCCTCAAAGCTCTGACCACCATGCAGCGTAAAGCCGCATGCTGGATTGTGGGGGCGTTTCGCACGTCCCCTACTGGAGGAGTTGAGTGCCTTGCAGGCCTCCCCCCCATTCGTCTTCATCTTCGTAAGCTGTCCCAACGGGCGGTCTACAGGACGGCGACGCTCTCGGAAACGCACCCTCTCCGCTCCCTCCTGCCAGAGGAGTTTCGGAAGGGTGCCGATCCACACTACGGTTCATCTGTCTGGCTTCCGCTCGAGAAGCAGGGCAAGGTGCGTGATGCGATTACTCAGACGGCCAAGAATCTGGGTTCGCTCACGGAGGTCTTCTCCCCTGTCGTGGAGGAGGCCTCGCCAGGTCTTCAACTTATGGACCTCTTTGAGGCCCAGGTCAAATTCAATGAGTACGATACCTATGGTGAGGAACCCCTCAACCGGAGGCGTACCGAACTCAATACCCTGTTCAACGTCACGCGTGGGCAACCGCGTACGGCGTGGAACTTGGTGACTTGGTGACTCCACCCTTATCCATCCTTATCCATTCACAGATCCCCCTTATCCATCATGATCTTCCCCTTCATCAGTTATCTTGATCTAATCGGACTTAGTTATCATATCTGGATCATCTAGCATCATGTGACCTGATTCCTGTGTATCAACACTCCATGTATTGCCCTGAGGCCCCTTAGTTCAGTACTCTGACCTAGAGGCTTCAGGTGAGTAGCAGTATGCCCCAATATCAATAGTTCAGTACTCTGACCTAGAGGCTTCAGTGTCCCTGCCCCCAGTTACACTTTCAACAAGTTATGAGCCCCGCGCTCTGAAGACCCCCTTCGTCGTTGTTTCTGCGTTCACCCCACTGCGTCCACATCCCTCACTCGTTCCCCAACATTTCACGCGTCTACGCCCGCCGGTTCTCTCGCAATCGGCCTCTCCATTCTCGACGACTTCGATCCTCGTTTCCTGGCCTCCCTCTGCTGCTGGCCCCTTGCTGTCTCGCCCAGTCGACTCGACGCCAGCGTTTCTAGCGTCCCTCTCGTTCCCTGCCACGTAGCTTGCCAGCTCATCGCAGGATCGGCCCATCTTTCCCCACTCCCAACTCATCGCCTTTGGGGTTCCCTTTGTCTTCGCTATTTCGGACCGACTACTCGGTTCCCTCGGTTCCTCACTTCCGCACAGGCTCACCGGTACGGTCCCCTACTCGCTCCCGCGATTTGGACACGTCAGCCGCAGCCTGCCACGTCGTACGGCCTCTTTTGTTCTGAGTGCTCAACTCGGTCCGATCTCCCTTCGCATTCTTTTGCTGATTGCGAGTCCGCTGTCACCCGCACACCCTTCCCTCAACGTTCACCTCATCCCTCGCAACGTACTCGACACGTCACCGCAACGACTGAACCGCCAACTGCAGCCCCTTCGACGCTGCGACGCATTCTTTCCCCCCAGCCTCAACTCTCTCCCATATCCCTGCCAGGCAGATCGATATTCGATTGTCTGTAGCAGCTCTCCCCATGGCCTCATCAGGACCAAACTTTCCGAAACTCGGTGGGACCAACTACCCTTGCTGGTCCGGCGATATGGAGGCCTGGCTCAAGGCCTGTGGCCTCTGGCGCATCGTTATGGGTCTCAGTGCACGCCCTACCTTTGCCTCTATTGCCCCTACCACTCTGGACACCGAGTCTTCGACCCCTGGCTCTACTGCGAAAGCAAAGAAGGCTGCAGCAGCAGCTGCTGAGCTCAAGGACGCTTGGGAAGCGAAGGCTATGGAGATGCAGGATGCCTGGGATCAGAAGAGTGATAAGGCGGCTGGTTGGATCTGGCTGTCTCTGGAGGAGGACGTCAGGACGTTGGTTAGAGGGTGCAAGGACGATCCCCAGGTGATGTGGACGACGTTAGAGGACACCTACCACCAGAAGAAGGCTGGTAACCGCTTCAACGCCTATGATACCCTCTTCTCAATTCGCAAGCAGGACGACGAGTCCCTCCAGACCCTCCTCAACCGCGTCGACAATGCCCTGACACTCTGTCAGGCCCTTAGGCCTCAAGAGTTCGATATCACCGCTCTCGACAAGGAGCTCTCATCCATGGTTCTTCTACGCGCCCTCCCTGAAGACTACTCGCATTTCGTCACCTCCCTCCTCCTTCTCGACAAGCTTGACAAGGCTACGATCACCCAGGCCTTCCTCACTGAGGAGACTCAACGTCGACGCCGTGCTGCCGATGCCCTCTCTGCCGCTGCCCTCTCCGTCTCGTCTTCTGCGTCTTCAACTTGCGCATTCTGCACCTGTTCTGGCCATACCCAGGCTGACTGCCGTGCGTTTGCCCGTGCCCAGAAGAACGCACGCGAGTACGTGGCGTCTGGACCCTCCCAGAAGCGTGGACAGCAGTCCAAGAAGGCCCAGGAGAAGACTCAGGAGTCGGCCGCCACGTCTGGTGTGACCGAGTTTGCTGGAAATGCAAGTGCTGTTCCGGATCTCGCAGATCCTTCCTCCCCCATCCAACCCCATGCTGACTTTCGTTGGAATGCAGACTCAGGCTGCACTTCAACAATGACGCCGCACCGTCACTGGATTCGAAATTATCGTCCTCTGCGTGTTGGTGTCGAGTTGGCAGACGGCAGTATCATCTACTCTGCTGGGGTTGGGACTGTGGTCATTGACCCAGTGGTGGATGGGAAGAGGATTCGATCCGTAGAGCTTACACGTGTTCTCCATGTACCCCAACTTCGTTCCAATCTCCTATCATGCTTGTTCCTCACTCGGTGCTGCGGTTTCTCCATCCTCATCGACTCAGCCTTCATGCACTTCATGCGTAGTGGTATGACGCTGTTTCGAGCTCGAATCACATCCAACAATGCTGCCTTCATCGATGGAGCTACTCGAACGGCTGTAGAGTCTGCGAACGCCCTCACGACACGTCCCCTTGACCTCCAGCTCTGGCATGAACGTCTTTGCCACCACAACACCGCCGACATTTCGAAACTCATCTCTGGCGGTCTGGCTACTGGCATCTCCCTCTCCTCTTCTGTGAAACGAGACCTCATCTGCGAGCCCTGTCTGGCTGGCAAGATGCACTCTGGGTCGTTCCCCTCAACTGGGAACTGTGCCTCGCATCCCCTTGACCTTGTCCACTCCGATCTGTGTGGTCCCATGTCTGTCTCGACCCCAGAAGGCTTCCGTTACTGGTGTGTCTTCATTGACGACCATACGCGCTATCGAGTCACGGTCATGCTCAAGCGGAAGAGCGACACGTTCGCTGCCTTCAAGCTGTTCAAGGCTCTTGCTGAGACGCAGCTGGGTCGAAAGATCAAGGCTCTGCATGACGACAAGGGTGGCGAGTACATGTCCACCGAGTTCAACACATTCTGTGACAACTCTGGCATTCTCAGGCTCCATACAACTCGAAATCGTCCTCAACAGAACGGCGATGCAGAGCGAGCCAACCGGGTCATGCTAGAGGATGTGACTGCAATGCTCCAGCAGGCCAAGCTGCCTCCTAGCTTCTGGGGTCGCTGCCTTGCCACCCAGGTGAAGGTCTGGAACTGCCTGCCTACCTCTGCGCTTCCAGGTAAGACACCCTATGAAGCCTGGTACAGCAAGAAGCCAGATCTCAGCCGCTTCAGGGTGTTTGGATGCACTGCCTACGTCTTTGTGCAGAAGGACAAGCGCAAGAAGCTGGAGTCCCACATGCGCAAGTGTCTCTTTGTGGGCTATCCGTCGGATTACAAGGGCTGGAACTTCTACGATCCCACCACCAAGCAGTTCTTTGTCTCTGAATGTGCTGAGTTCGACGAACGCTACTTCCCTGGTCTCAGGATGAACAACTCCATCGACCACAACCTCCTCCATCTTCTTGGACAACCACCCACCGCTCCCATCCCCTCTGGCGCCCCTGCTGCGTCCCCAGAGGTTCCTGATGACGTTGAGCTTCCCCAGATGCCTGTGCATCTACCTGCTCACATCGAGCCACCCCCAGCACCTCGAGGTGCTTCACCGGTTCCAGTCCCCCTTCTGAATCTGCCTGCTCCTCAACCGCCTGCCCCTGCTCCTGCCCAGCTTCGTGGTGCGAGTCCTGCCCCTCAGCCTGTCAGACGCACAGGACGGCAATCAAAGCAGCCAGGGGAGTGGTGGAAGGTGGCCAAACCGGTTCGACGTGGTGCTAGCCTCAGTGATTCTGACTCTGAATCTGAACGCTCACCCTCTCCTCCTCCTGCACCTGCCCTTCCTGTGCCTGCACCTCCCATCCCAGCTCCTGCACCTGCACCTGCACCGCCTCTTGCTGCCCCCGCACCTCGTCCTCTCACTGCCCCTGCCCTTGGCCGGGCCCTTGCACCGCAACTCGCCCCTGCTCCCCCAGCTCTCTGGGAAGCCAGGGAACCAAGTCCTGCCGTTGAGGATGAGAGTGATGACGACATGGGTGGATATGGTGAAGTCAACGACTTTGCAGGTGTCTCTGCCACTGGTGACCCTCGTACCTACAGGGAAGCCCTTGCTCGGCCTGACAGTCAGCACTGGGAAGCTGCCGCATGCGAGGAGATCCTCACCCTCACAGGCAATGGGACTTGGGAGCTGGTTGAACTGCCTCCTGGAGCCAAGGCCATCCCCTCTGGCTGGGTCTTCAAGACCAAACGCACTCCTGACGGCAAGGTGGAACGCTTCAAGGGTCGTATTGTGGCCAAGGGCTGCAGCCAACATCCTGGGATCGACTACTCTGAGACCTATGCCCCCACCTTCCGTCCTGCTGCCTTTCGTAACGCCCTTGCAGCTGCTGGGATTGAGGACATGCACCTTCGTTCCTGCGACTTCTCCTCTGCCTTCACCAACGGCGACTTGGACGAAGTCATCTACATGCGCCAGCCTGAGGGATTCCACCAAGGTGGTCCCAACATGGTGTGCCTGCTCAAAAAGTCGCTGTATGGCCTCAAGCAAGGTGCTAGGCAGTGGAACAAGAAGCTGCATGCCACGCTTCTGGACATGGGATTCACTCGACTCCAGTCTGACCGGTCTGTCTACATCTACGCTCATGGAGACGTTCACATCATCCTCCCCGTCTACATTGACGATGTGACTCTGGCCTCCAAGAGCAAGGAGGCACTGGATCGAACTGTGGAGGAGCTCTCCAAGCGGTTCAAGCTGTGTGACTTGGGTGAAACCAAGTTCATCCTTGGTGTTGAAGTCATCAGGGATCGCCCCAACCGGTCCATCTCCCTCTCCCAGCGCCAGTACATCATCGACATCCTTGCTCGTTACGGTTTCGAGTCCTGCAGCCCTGTAGGCACTCCTCTCCCTCCTGGGATCAAGCTCTCCAAGTCCATGGGTCCTATCACCCAGGAAGAGATTGAGTTCATGCGCAGCATCCCCTACCTCAGCATCCTTGGTGCCATCCTCTACCTTGCCTTTTTTTTTTTTTTTTTTTTTGAAATCAGCTTTTATATACCGGGGCACGATGGCAGTCCGGTCGCTATCAACATACAAAGAGAGCGCGAGCGTCACTAACTAAGTACTACTGCAATTATGAAACACAAAGGATTGACGATTTGGAGACGCCCGGCGCTTGAAGTTTTACCCCCAACCAGCAGACAGACAATGAAAGGCCTTGCGGCACTAACAGATCGGTATGTTGAATCGGCATTCCCACCCAGCCCAGTCCAATCCCAGCCAGTACCAGTCCACCACAAGGTGTTATGGGCCCCGGGGGCACGCCTTGCCTGCCCCCGAACGGTGTCCCTCACGGTAACCGCGCTTCGGGTACCCCTCATCCGCATCAGTTGCAAGGACTGACACGTCAGGGTACCTACCCACTTCCCTTCACGTGAGACCTTTAACCAGCCAAGACCAGTCCAAACCAAATGAGGCCGCCTCCTCTCAACCATCCCCCTGTGGGGCGTATTGGAACCCGAAGGCGAATGCCTTTGGGTTATCCTCTAAAAACCAAACGAGTTCTCGCACGAAGCGGGGATCCCAATCATATGTTTGCAGCACACCGCACTGCGTAAATATATGGTGCCGAGTTTGCACCGGACAGCCGCATTCACATTCGTGATTGTCATGGCCAGGTATGCGGAACCGGGAGTAGTACTCTCCAGTAGGCGCGTGGTTGAGAATGGCCCTGCACATACGTGCACAAAGCGCATTACTCTCATTTACATGTCGGAGCCATACTCCCCCATTGGAGTATGTCGGACGGGTTGGCTTCCCCTTGGGGTCACGCAGCACCATGAACTGGTGCCCTAGATAATCTGGGTTGCGTGCCTGAGTAGCCCACGCGTCCAGGGCGGAGTCGGCAACGTGCTTGCGCACGCTATCGAGAGAAGTAGCGGGTCTCACTCCTGCCGGAGTGGGAGGGAGGCTCCGCGCGTGCAGATGGGCACGATGTTGAAGACCCCACTTCAGTTTAGAAGGGGTCTCAATGAAATCCACCCGTCTGTCCGCCTTGGCGGCAAACCAGGTGCGGAGGGCCTTACAGGTTGCAAGCGAAAATGCCTGGCCCGAATGGATCCCCGGATCAACTGCTCTCTTAGCCATGGCCAGAGAGTCAGTGAAGATCGCAATCCGATCGCAGTCTTCTAGGGCCGTAGCCCTTCCAACTGCCATGCGAATCGCTAGGAGTTCGGCGTCCGATGACAGGACGCGTCCTGCCACTGTCACTCCCTTGCTCCGTTGGTTGCCTAGGCCTTCGTATACGTAGGCCGCAGTCGCATTATGCCTAGTGGTCTTGGGGACAGACGCATCCACCCCCATGCACACCGTGCGGTTGTTGGTACTCAGCGAGTTCCATAGAGTGTTCAGTTCCTGTCGGCGTCGTTCGAAGATGTCTTCGCCGTACCGCTGGAAACTGTTGAAGTGGACTTGGGCCCCATAGAGGTCCATCATCCTCGATCCTGGAGTGTTTTCGACCGCACATGGCTCGAACTTCTCCGTAAGTTTGGGCAGTCCCCTGAGGGTCTGGCCTATAGCGTCCTTTACGCGGCCGCGGTTCACCGGGGAGAGGTGACAGGCGGCCCCATAATGGGGGGAGGCACTTCCCCTGTGTTCCTCTGGTAAGAGGGAGCGCAGGGGATGGGTGGGAGATAATGTCGCCGTCCGGAACACTGCGCGTTGCGACAGTTTCCGGAGGTGAAGACGAATGGGTGGGAGGCCTGCAAGGCACTCCACTCCCCCAGTAGGGGACGTACGAAACGCCCCTATTATCCAACATGCTGCTTTACGCTGCATGGAGGTTAGAATCTTGAGTGCGCCCTGAATCTTGGCGCCCTCATAATACCACAATCTATGTCCGTACGTGCAGATAGGGATCACACACGCTCGGAACAAGATGCGTTTGTTCTTGGGCGACAGCCCTCGAGTAGAATTACCGAGCATCCTCATCGCCATTACGGTGGTGAGGGCTTTGGTCGAGTAGTACCGGATATGTTCTTTGAACGACAGGAACCGGTCGAAGAAGAAGCCCAAGTAGCGCCAGTACTGCTTGGGTTTCAGTGGGGTGTCCCCTGTGAAGGGGGCATATCCGAGATCAAGGGGCATACGGAAGTCCGTATGGCCTTTGGAAAAGTGGAAGAGTTCTGTCTTGTCGTGTTCCAAGACGAGCCCTGCCTTTGTAAACATATCGAAAAGACACTGGTATGCATGATAGAGATGCACGCAGTTCTCTTCGATATCTCGAGACTGGACGATGATAGTGCCATCGTCCACGTATGAGATCAAGGTAGCGAGTTTCCCCTCTGGCCTCAACCGAAATAGCTTCATGATTGGAGCTATGACAAGGGCAGACAATACGGGTGAGAGGGCAGAGCCCTGTCCCACCCCTACGTCCGCCCGGAAAGGATCCGAAGTAGAGCCATTCCACACATAGGATGTGTGGCGCTCCACCAGGTAGGATTCAAAGAAGGTCACCACCATCGGATGGAAGCCTTGCTTTCGAAGTACCTCAAGTAGGAACTCGTGGTTGATGGACGGGAAGAACTGGGCGATGTCAAAAGCAACAACGCTTGTCTTTAACCCTGCTGCCCATCCCGTTCGCACCAAGTGCGTCAGGAACAGGCCAGCGTCTTCGGTGGAGCGCTGACGCACCCCTCCCATTTGATTTGGATCGACGAGATCATACTTGATCATGTCGAACTGAATGCGGTTGGAAATCATCTTTTCAACCAGTTTGCCAAGGGTGTTCAGAAGCACAATGGGTCTGAACGCCTTTGGGGCAGAGTAGGACGGCTTGTTCGGTTTCGGTATGATAATCGAAAGCGAGTCCTTAAAATGCTTTGGCCAGTGCCCGGTTTTTAAGCAGGCATTGGCCAAGTCCATCACTACCTTCTCACATTCAGGTACAGCGAAGATGTACTTCAGGTGCTGCCATGTAACATGGTCAGGACCCGGAGCGGAGCGAGATGAGCATGCCTCAAGGGCTTGCCTCATTTCTAGGAGAGAGAAGACTGGCCATTCCCTGACAGGCTCGTCAGGGAGTTCGTCCAGAAGACTCAGATCGACCGGTCGGTCGTTGGCCGCATTGTAGGTGCCATGAAGGGCTCCCCAAAGCTGGTCGAGATTGTGACAAGGCTGTCCGTTATGTTGGATAGCCTCGCACGGCGGGTTCTTGCGCTCCTTGACCCAGTCCATTAGGTCCCAGGGGCGCTTGTCTGTTTCTGAGATATCTTTGACACGCTCATCAAAGAATTCTCGCCTCGTCTTCTTTACAAGACGTCGAAATGCACCACGAGTTTCAGCAGAATCATCCACTTTCCACTCGTCGTACGCCTTCTGACACTCGTCAGTCCACCACTTTTTTGAGCGGGGAGTAATGATGTACTCTTCTGAGTGGGCGAACCACGCATCTGAGAACACCTTTTCAATCGCCACAGAGAGTTCCTCCACTCCTTCTGCGGTGTTGAGATCGTACAGGTCGGAGAGACCAGGCATCTCTTTTTCGACCTGCATAAAGAACGGGGCCACCGCATCCTCCTTGAGGGTGCGGCCCTTGATACGCTCAGCATAGTTGCTGAGTTTGATGACTGAGGACAACGGATAGTGATCCGAGGTCCCCTTGAGGTCCTGGTCCCTTAGCGGCGCAGCTGAGAGGACGTAGGCAGGTTGAACGAACACCATGTCTATTACAGACTTGATGCTCGCGTCGGCGTGGGACACATAGGTGGGTCCTGGATTGACAGGTGGGGAGTACTCCACACCTAGACGGGCTGCTGTTTCCAGCAGTAGAATGGCTGTATCTCCATGGTTTGGAACAGCATCGTCCCATTCCCTGGAGTGACAGTTGAAGTCTCCTGCCATGTAGTCCATGGCTGGGAGTGATTCTGCGCGGCGATCGAGCAAGCGAATTGCTCGGTGGTCGGCGTCTGAGTATACATTCATGAGGTGCATGGGCTCATTCTCTGTAAACAGAGTGATAACCATCACATCTCGGTCGTCGATCAGGTCTCGACGGTAAGTCGGACGTAGTACGTCCAATCTCTTATTTACGTAGGCCATGACACGCGGACGTGTCTCAGGCTCGGTGGGAGGGACCATACAGGTCCACTTAGGATGACGGGGAGAACCCCATACTTCCGTACCTTCCTTGACATGCGCAGAAGGGGCGTGGCGAACGAGCCTCCACGGAGGCTCTTGTAAGAGAACGATATCCAACGATTTACATTGAGTTTCGAGTAATACAACGAGAGAGTCCCAAGACTTCGCAACATTGAAAGAAAGAACCCTAGTCTTCCTTAATGTTGTACTAGACATTAGGAAGGACTGGGTTAGATGCAAGCCTGCCACGATCTTGACGATCACGTACCTGCTTGTTGAGAGCGTCGATCTGGGCGCGGTTGAACCTCGCGTACCAGAACGGACAGTTCGACGATTCGGCGTCATGGCCTTCCTTCCTGCAGTTGATGCAACGTACACGATGGGGGCAGACTTTGATCTCCTCCGCAGTGGGGGGGATCGGCTTAGGGAGTTGCTTGGGCTTGCCCTTGCAACAGCTCGCGTGGTGGCGGTGCTCGTCCCGAGTATGAGACTCGCCGCAGATGGGGCACCTGCGACGGGTCCGGCACATCCTCTACCTTGCCACCATGACTCGTCCTGACATCTCCTACGCCGTTGGCTTCCTTGGCCGTTTCAGTGCCAATCCAGGACCTCGTCACTGGGCTGCTCTCAAGCACCTCCTTCGCTACCTCAAGGGCTCTATGGATTACAAGCTCACCTACAGTGGAAAAGGCGTCGACTCGGTCACATTTGAGACCTACTGTGACGCCTCCCATGGTGACTGCCTTGATTCTGGACGCTCTACCGGTGGTTATGTTACCACTGTGGCTGGAGGTGCTGTGAGCTGGTCCAGCAAGCTGCAGACTATCGTTGCTCTCTCTAGCACAGAGGCTGAGTACATGATTGCAGTTGAGGCTGGAAAGGAGATCCTATGGATGCGCAACATCCTTGGCGAGTTTGGCTTCCCCCAGCATGGTCCATCCACCCTCCACATCGACAACCAGTCAGCTATCAGTGTCAGCAAGAACCCCGAGCACTTTGGACGCATGAAGCACCTGGATCTGCGGTTCTTCTGGCTGCGAGATATTGTGGAGGCTGGTACCATTGCCCCTGTTCACATCAAGGGCACTGAGCAGCCTGCAGACTGCCTCACCAAGGCCCTTCCTCTTCCAGCCATCCGACTTGCACGAGAACGACTTGGACTCCGTGCAGATTAAGGGAGTGTGTTGACTGAAGGGAGTGAGTCTCAGTCAAGGGAGTGTGTTGGAACTTGGTGACTTGGTGACTCCACCCTTATCCATCCTTATCCATTCACAGATCACCCTTATCCATCATGATCTTGCACTTCATCAGTTATCTTGATCTAATCAGACTTAGTTATCATATCTGGATCATCTAGCATCATGTGACCTGATTCCTGTGTATCAACACTCCATGTATTGCCCTGAGGCCCCTTAGTTCAGTACTCTGACCTAGAGGCTTCAGGTGAGTAGCAGTATGCCCTAATATCATCAGTTCAGTACTCTGACCTAGAGGCTTCAGTGTCCCTGCCCCCAGTTACACTTTCAAGAAGGAACACCAGGTCTATGACGGATCTGACATTCTCATCAGCTCGGGACACAAAGGTAGGCCCGATGTTCTGGGGTGGAGCGTATTCCAAGCCCAAAGTAGCAGCAGTGTCCAAGAGGAGCACAGCCTTCGCCTGGTGGTGAGCGACTTCGTCGTCCCACTGGCTCGAGTGACAATTGAAATCCCCTGACATATGATGTAGCAGGGGAAGTCGATGCGCACGGTCAGCAATGAGGTCAATTCCTCTGTGCTGAGCATCGGAGTAAACATTCATGAGATGAATAGGTTCATTCCCCACAAAGAGGGAGATGATCATAACATCCCGATCGTCGATAAGGTCTCGATGGTAGGTCGGACACATAGTGTGCAGACGCCTAGAAATGTAGGTCAAAACGCGAGGCTCTGTCCCAGGGGCCACGGCCGGCGCGAGGCACGACCATTGTGGGTGACAAGGTGAACCAATCACCTCGGAGCCCTCCTTATCCGTAGCTGAGGGGGCATGTCTTATCAATTGCCAGGGCGGCTCTTGGAGAAGTAGAACATCGAATTTATTACATTCGCGCTCGAGAAATACATTCAGAGACTCGTAAGACTTCGCAATGTTAAAAGTACATATCTGGAGTTTATTGATTAGCGATCTAACCATTTAAAGCCGGATGTGAGTGAGCAATTTGCCTGCCGTGTTGTTGAATAACACGTACGTTGGCATAGAGAGAGTCGATCTTGGGGGGATCGAAACGAGCAGTCCAGAACTCACACCGCCGATCCGTGGCGATGTGACCTTCCTTGCGACAGTTAATGCACCTCCGAGTGTGAGGGCAGGTCCTCCAAGTTGAAGTGGGGTCTTCAACATCGTGCTCATCTGCACGCGCAGAGCCTCCCTCCCACTCCTGCAGGAGTGAGACCCGCTACTTCTCTCGATAGCGTGCGCAAGCATGTTGCCGACTCCGCCCTGGACGCGTGGGCTACTCAGGCACGCAATCCAGATTATCTAGGGCACCAATTCATGGTGCTGCGTGACCCCAAGGGGAAGCCAACTTGTCAGACATACTCCAATGGGGGAGTATGGCTCCGACATGTAAATGAGAGTAATGCGCTTTGTGCACGCATGTGCAGAGCCATTCTCAACCACGCGCCTACTGGAGAGTACTACTCCCGGTTCCGCATACCTGGCCATGACAATCACGAATGTGAATGCGGCTGTCCGGTGCAAACTCGTCACCATATCTTTACGCAGTGCGGAGTGCTGCAAACATACGATCGGGATCCCCGCTTTGTGCGAGAACTCGTTTGGTTTTTAGAGGACAACCCAAAGGCCTTCGCCTTCAGGTTCCAATACACCCCACAGGGGGATGGTTGAGAGGACGCGGCCTCATTTGGTTTGGACTGGCCCCTGCTGGTTAAAGGTCTCGCGTGAAGGGAGCTGGGTAGGTACCCTGACGTGTCAGTCCTTGCAACTGATGCGGATGAGGGGTACCCGAAGCGCGGCTACCGTGAGGGACACCGTTTGGGGGCAGGCAAGGTGTGCCCCTGGGGCCCATAACACCTTGTGGTGGACTGGTACTGGTGGGGATTGGACTGGACTGGGTGGGAATGCCGACTCAATATACCGATCTGTTAGTACCGCAAGGCCTCTCATTGTCTGTCTGCTGGTTGGGGGTAAGACCTCAAGCGCTGGGCGTCTCCAAATCGTCAAAATTTCACTTCTCATAAATGCTGTAGTACTTAGTTAGTGACACTCGCGCTCTCTTTGTACACCTCAGTCACATGGACCCACCTACCCCTTAGGTATGAATATGTTGCAGGATCCACTACCTAAGCAGAAGGCCTACCCTGGACAGATCCAGCCCTTCTCATCCAGGTCCAGCCTTGGACTGGTCCTGCTCTTGGATCCAGTATCCATCTGGTGTCCAGGTCCATGGTCCATTGGCTCTGGTCCTGTCCACATGGATCTGGTCCATTTGTCACACTGTCACACTGAGAGTGATGGGGTGTTTGGGGTCCTGGTGGAGCAGTTTTTTCCCACGGTCCAGCAGCCTGCATTTTGCCTGCCTACTGGTCAGGCCTGCTGTTTTACAGGTACTGTGTCTACCCAGGCCACTGTTCATCACCAGGTGGGGCTTTTTTTTTGTAATAAAAAAAATCATTTGGGATTTTGGGCTAAATGGCATGCTGCTTATGCCCATGCTAACAGCACACCACCTCCTTGCTTCACTCACACTGTATTTGGGTTAGATGTGATATTATAATTTTGTACAAAAAGGTCAGAATCTTTAGATCAAGAAATGCATATGAATATGTTATCAGGCCCAGTACCTAAGTGTTGAACCCTACCTGGATCTGTCCAGCCCCTGCCTGGTTCTGGTCCATTCTGGGTCCAGTGGGTCCAGTGGGTCCATCCAGGATTGGATCTATCCATCTGGATCTGATCCAGCTGCTGGACATGTCCAGCCATGACATCATCTGTGCCTGGAACTACATTAGGAAGGTGATGTCATGTATACCAGATCTCAGGCACAGGTACCAGATTTGATGGCAGATAGCCTTGCCATTAAATGACATCACAGATCTCAGGAACAGGTACCAGATTTGATGGGACATAATCTGTCCATCAAATGACATCACAGGTACCAGATTTGATGGACAGATTGTGTCCATCAAATGACATCACACTCATTTAGATAAGGGCAAGCAATACTCGTTGCTCTCTATCTCTATGGGTTGTGGCCTGATAAGGAAGATTTAGGTATCATTAGAAAGCATTGAATTGGGGCTTTCCATATCCTCTCACTATTTGCTAAATCGTTCAATTCCTGCAATATAATAATGTAAACTATTCAAATCACTTGAAATGCCACTGTGCGAGGTCACCTTTTGCTTGTAATATACAATATTTGATCCAATTACTTTGTGGGACTTAATATTACCAACAAATACTACCCAATGCACAATCCCATACCTCTCCATCCCCTTCTAATCAATACCAAATAGCCCAAATTGTGCATTAGTCACAGAATCATCACCATGGTGTCCAACTCACCAATGATCCAGGCCCCTCCTGGATGATGTTAGCTGTTTAAATGATGCTTACATACCTCATACACTATACCATAATGCATCTTCACTCCAAACTTGAAACTGGAAGCACAACAAGGGGATAGGAGCATAATTGCATAGGCAATACCAGTGTTTGTGCCAAATCAGGAGGAAGTCAACTGTGGGAAAGTTGCCACTTATGGGGAATGAAACAAGACAAAGAAATAGAATGGAAATCAAAAAACAGGAAGGAAAACGGATGAGGGGTTGCAAAGATATGGAAGGTGTACCAGGTTTTGGCTGACTTTGAGTAGTGGATCCTAGTACTTCTGTAATGTCTTGTTGCAAAGTGACTGTTTCTCCCATATCTTTTGAGTGTGTGGTCCGTTTTCTTTACAGTCTTTTGTAATATGCCCAGATTCATGTCCCATTTATACTTTCCAAGGCC